>VWPU01012984.1:0-52906 GCA_013398955.1 Callaeas wilsoni | reverse complement strand
TGGGGATGGGGATGGGGAGGGGGCTCCGGCACGGCCCCGCCGCTCGCAATGGCGGGAGGACCCGCGAGGGAGGGGGATTCCAGAGCGGCCCCCGCCGCCGGGACCCCCCCGAGCCGCGCCGCAGGGATCAGCGGGAACGCTCGGAGGGAAATATCAGGAATCGGGGTCCTGCTTGGGAGGGGCTGATGGGCAGCGAGGGGGTGAGGAGAGAGGGGAGCTGGCGGTGGGAACGCAGAGCCTTGGAGCAAGGCTGAGCTCGGAGTCCGGGGATGACCTTGGTGGGACATCAACACTTCCAGTTACAGAAGCATTTTCCAGCCCCTGGGTTCCCCAGCTGAAGAGGGGTCTGTTCCCGACTTGGAGGAGTCGGATCCTTGCGGGTCCCTTTCAAAGCAGGATGTTCAGGCTGAGAGAGCTGGGGCTGTTCAGCCTGGGGAGGAGAAGGCTCTGTGAATACCTCAGAGCCCCTTCCGGTGCCTAAAGGGACTCCAGGAGAGCTGGAGAGGGACTTTGGACAAGGTCATGAAGGGACAGGACAAGTGGGAATGGCTTCACACTGACAGAGGGCAGGGTTTAGATTAGATATTGGGAAGAAATTCTTCTCTGTGAGAGTGGTGAGGCCCTGGCACAGGTTGCCCAGAGAAGCTGTGGCTGCTCCATCCCTGGACGTGTCCAAGGCCAGGATGGATGGGGTTTGAGCAACCTGGCTTACTGGAAGGTGTCCCTGCCTGGAAAGAGAGTTGGACTAAATTATCTTTAAGGTCCCTTCCAACCCAAACCCTTCTGTGATTCTAACATTCTCTCACACCAGAGCTCCACTGAGCCTTCACTCGCTCTCTGCAATGTGTACACAGAGAGATGAAGTTCAATCACTTCAAAAGCCCCACAGATTCAATCCACAGCAGGTTTGTGGTGCAGCCAAGTGTTAGAAGCAGCAGCACCCGGCTTTTCCCCACCTCAAACCATGCAAGGCTTTGTGCCTCCACAACAGCTCTGTGTCTGTGTGCAGTCATTAGCTGTACCGATGCACACGATAAATACAGTTTTCTTCCCGCCCGTGTTGCAATGAGGGCCCTGCTGGAGCTGCCCGGGCATGCCGGGACTCCTGTGGCAGCAGCCAAAGAGGGGGGAAAATCCGTGCCTGGATACAGCAAAACCTGTCTGCGAGGCTGCGGAGAGCCCAACACAACGCACGCGGGCTGTTTGCAGAGGACACAGAGGAGCACAGCTGACACAGCTCTTTGCACCTTTATTGTTTTTAACCAGCCGAACGTTGCCTGACACTCACTTCTCCAGGGATACATTCCCCAAGTGGATGTTTCTAAAATGCCTTGTCCTCCATTACCCAGCCTCACACAAACGAGCTCATTAAGGCAGAAGAGGATAAAAACACCATCACCATGTCCCAGCAGCGGCACAGCCCGGGGGATGAGCTGGAGGGATGGCTCTGAGCGACAGGGGATTGGCAGCACGTGGCACTGAGAGCTCTGTGAGGCCGTGTCTCCCCTCCAGCATCCCTCGCAGTCGCTTCCAACGTTTGCATGACTTTTAGGGACAAAGGCCTGCCTGCGACTTCAACATGGGCCTCAGCAGATGCCAGTCTAGTCCCCAAATGTGCTGCAAAAATGTTCTGTGCAGCCCCTTCTTTGCTGCCCATCAGCAAAACACTAATTTTTGCAGTATTTCCCTTCATCTGTGGTCCCTGGGTTGTCACCACCTTGCAGCAGGGGTGTCCTTTTGTGTGCAGAGCATGACCTGTCTGTGCCTGGCTGGGGGTCCAGCGAGGTCCCAAACCTTCCCTGCACAGCACAGGCATTCTAGCACAGACTCTGCTGCTGCAAAACTGATGTTGAAAGGATTTAATTCTATTTAAAACTCTACCCTGCCTCCAACACGTGGAATGCTGAGGAGAGAACTCATATCACACAGACGAGAGGAGGAAAGTAATCAGAAACTATGCAAGCCAGCCACTTTCACTTCCCAATTATTAGCTTTAACCCTATTACCCTATTACTGTTTAAATAGCAACACTAGTGACATTTTCTAGGATGAAGTGACATTTCTACGGGCAGAGAAACACAGTCCAGGCCTGGAAAGACTCCTGGGGCTGACAGGATTGAAATCTGAACAGCGACTGGGGCACAAAACAATCGTGCCCAGCTCAATTTGGTCAGTGCGCCTGGGAAGGAGCTGAGTTGTTTGCTCAGAGGAAAATCCAATGCAGGCCAGTCCTCGAGAGTAGTTTTGCTTTATAAATCCCCCGGCTCTCTCTTCTGAGACAGACCTCAGGCACTGCTCACATCTCCCACCACTAGCAACTGCAGGACAAGCTCAGAGCCAGCCCAGCCCTGACCCGGGCTGGCTTTTTGTTTAAGCAACGTGTGCCGCTCGCAGGGCTTCCGCTGTCTGATCCCCACAGTGCAGCCATGGAAATGATCATTCCCTGGGCGATATTTGCTGTCGCTGCCGCGGCCAGAGTGGGTTCCTGCTCAAAGGGAAGCTGTTAGCTCTCCTGCCACGCCAGCGCTGGAGGTTGGGGATGGATCCGATGCTCCACGTTCTGACTGTAAAAGCTGGGAGCTGTGTGGGCTGCACAGCCCAGTGTGTGTCTGCAGAAAGCTTTTCCTTCCTCGGGTATCTACTTGAAAGTGTTTAATAAAACCCTGGAGTTCTTTTTCCCCAGGACACAGCAAGTCTGTCAGGCTGAGCCACGCAGCCTTTTGTTCCACGTGGGCTCACCAGGCTGTGCACATTTAATCAGCATCCTCAGACGCCATCACGGGGGTTTTCCCCAACGCATCCTTCCTGATTTAATTGCCAGGATTGCAGCTGCCTCGTGGGAATAGCACTGCGTGCAAGCAGCGAGGTGCAGTCCGCCCCGATCTCGTGTGCTCACTCTGTGCTTCATCATGAATGGTCTTTTCTTTCCCCCTTCATCCTCCTCACTGATGTGCTCAGACCTAAAAAATCAGTGGTGTCACACAGCCCAAGCAGAGCACCCTCTGAATCCCACCTCGGGCATGGCTGGAGCTGTTTGTGGGGCGGGACATTGGGGATGGGGTAGTATCCAGCATGGCATACTTGCACTCTTTGACGTGCTTTGACGCAGGAGCTGCCCCAGGAAAAGGAGAAGAGAGGCAGGGGATGGACTCTGGTTAGCCCATCCCATCCCCTTCCTCGCTCCTCCCCTTCCCAGGGCTGGACGAGGCGCCGCTCGGGGTCCGCTCAGGCTCCAGGCTTCTCCGAAGCGCTTTTTCCTACTGCATCACGAAACCCACACACCCACCCGCCCATCCATCACAGCTGTCTTGTGGCCAGTGTCACCCCCAGTCCTGTCAGCGTGTGAACATCCCCTTCCACATCCACCCACCCAAATGCGGATCGAGAAGATGCTCCAAAACCAACAGACCACATGAGCGAGCAAGCTGTGACTGGAGACCCCAGTCCGGCAGTAAACTCACGGAGCAGAGCACACACAGCCTGTAGGTTTTGGCTTTTTTTGTGGAAAAGCCAGGTTTTGCTCAGAGTTTTCTTGTGCCAAAGCAGGAGTGGGTCAGCAGGGGAGTGGTGAAGCATCAGAGCCTGGAATAGGGAAGGAACATACACACAGAGGAGATTAATTATATCAACTACAAAAATAGTTGCTATTTTAAGGTTAATGCTTGAGTGATCTGACTCAGTCAGAAAAAGAGCCAAAGGAATTATTGGCATCAGTGCTGGCTGCTCCCGCAGACAAGCCATGGTCACCGCTGGCACAGAGAGCCACAAAAATAGCTGCTTTTCCAGAGGATTTGAAAAAAAAATGCCATTAGAGTGAGTTCAACATCCTGGTGCAACAACCACAAGCACAGGAATGCATCATCTCGTCCTGGGGGACACCGTCGGCTTCCCAGGCATCACCCGCATCTCAGATTACAACCATTTTACATACGTAGGATCTCAAGGCTGTGAGCAGCGTTCAACGGGACTCCACAGCTTGCAGCTCACCAACCAGGGTGTTCCTGAGCCTCTTTTATGCTTGACAAGATGCGAGTAAGCTGCTCTTGCTTCGCCCCTGGTATCGCTGCAGGTCACAGCAAGTACCCAGTGCTGGCATTTACCAACTGCTTTGACAGCTGAAATATATATGACTAAATAAGAAAGCCCTCAAAAAATCAAGATTTATAACCCAAAACACCCCAAGACTCGGACTCCAGCAGCTCTACTGGCTATCACTGCCATAAATTAATTTCTGTCACACAGCATTTTAATGCCAATACATCACATGGCTTCAGAGAAACGCAACGGACACAAAACACACCAGGTTTTTTGGGTAAGCAGCAGCAGGAACGGGGCCCTGCAGGCTCTTTCCCCAGGAAATGGAAGTGTAGATATTGAAATGATGGCCAAATGCAGCGGAAGGTCTGGAAATCACAACTGTGCCAATGCTGCACGTACAGCTGTCGCTTGAGACTGACACGCAGCCGGCGCGCTGCGCGTTACAATTTGCTACGCTATTAATTTCTCTGTTAAATTCTAGTTTATTTTTTAAAGCCTGTATTCTCTGTACAGCCTCTGGGGCTGTAATTGTTATGCTAATGTAGGAAGCCGGGAAGGGTGGCTGTGGTGAACTCATCAGCTGTTCTCCCGTTGCCTGCAGTTTGCAGGCAGCCCTGGGCTGAGACAAAGCCAAGCAGGAGGAGGTTTTGTGGATCTTCCTTCGATCTTCCTTCATGGCACATCACAAATCCCGGCTGGCAAGTGGGAAATCACCCTTGTTCTGCTCCTGCGGTCCTCGTCCTGCAGAGCTCAGCCCAGCCACCTTGAGCCAAGGCTTGATTCCAGACAGACTGAGAATAAAAGGCTCCTCGTAAGGACAACCAAGGAGCGCTGTGCATTTTGTCTGGGTGAGATAAGATCACAGTCACAGAGGCAGCAGCAGCAGCATTTTGCAGCAAAGACTCCTGGCAGCATCCACCAGCACCCTCAGGGTGGGGAGAGGAGCTGGAGAAGCTGTTCTCCACGTTGTTCTCCACACACTGCAGGTGACTTGAGCACTACTCACCAGGTCTGCTGCCAAGCTTCAGCAGGGGCTTTTAATAACAAACCCCACATCTGTGAGAGAAGTGTCCTTAAACCTGAAAGACTGAGGTTTGGAGCAGAACAGAGCTTTTAAAAAATATACGTATTTATAAGAACCTTCAAAATAAAGGGAAGTCATGCGACTTCCAACTCTTCTGTGATCCTGCCCAGATGTTTGCTCCGAAGGCAGCTCGGTGTCCGCTCCGTGCTGAGCTCTGAGCATGCAGAGGGCACAGGGAATGGGTGTGGTGGTGGGTTTCACACCACGAACCAGGCAGAAATCAGCCTCTTGATTACTCATGAATCCTACATCGGCTCATCAGCCCCTCGGTGCCTGGGGTCTGTCTGCTGAGGACTCGTGGAGGCTGGGGCAGCTGGTGCTGACCTGCTCTGGTTTTAAGACAAGACACAAGTGTCTTAAGCAAGCTTTGTAAGCAAACTGTGCAGTCAGCAGTGATGTCTGCCCACCCAAATCCTACCCTGCAATCGTTAAAACCAAACCAAACAAAACCACAACAATCCCCAAAAACATTCAAACATACAAAATCGACCTGATTGACCTGCACCAATTATTCAGATTTCGTTGCTGTTTTAAGAGTTTGAATTGTTGCCTCCTCAGGCTGCTCTGATTCCTGGCAACACTCGGGCATTGTGCACTTGGTAAATCCCAGCAGATAATTTCTGCTCAGATTTTGCAGCAACAGTTAAAACCCCGACTGACTGAGAATACAGATTAGGGCACACACCAACCAGCTTCATTTCAACGTGTTCCTCCTATGGAGCAGCCAGGCTCACTCAAGGCATCCATGAGGTTTAACAGGAAAACTAAAGTGACCCCCCAAACCAGGAATTATGCACGCAATATACTTCCCACTGAGATAAGCAAATGGAAAAGGGCTGAGCCAGGCATTTCATCCAGCTCACAGCCGACGAGGGGTCATTCCCTGCAGTGTATTTAGCGATGATTTGTCCAGCCTAGTGTTGATTATCTAAAACAACACAGAACTGCCTCCATTTCTCCAGGGAGATTTTTTGCAGCCAAACTCACTGGCAAAAGGTTTCTCCTAACATCTTGTTTTCCTCTGCATTCGTTACATCTCACCTCTCCACAGCTCAGCCTTCAGCCACACTAATTCCAAACTCATTTCTGTGGGTTCCCCCCATGCAGCCATTTTGTACTGAGCTACATCTTCTTGGCTCCCTTTAATCATCACTTAGTCAGGCTTAGCTTTAATTCTTGTAATCTTCTGCCATTGCCCAATTCCTTCATCTCAGTCACTGCAGCTGCTCTTTGTAGCCCCTCCAATTTGGCTACCGCCTCCTGGTATGAGATCCATCTCAAAATGAACAAGTTTGGCTTCTCCCGGGAGAGGCAGATCAATACCTTCACAGCTGTGCTGGGTGGAGGATTCCTTCCAGCTTCACAGAGCTCCTGCAGAACAAAGATCCTGAGCAGTTCAGGGAAGAGGCAGCTGGAGCACTGACAATGACTCCTCCACACCCACAGTAAGCAGTGGGTGCATTCTCAGGGAGAAGCTGGCGATGGGATATCGAGGGGATATTGTGCCACCTCACCAAAATGACTCAGGACTGAAGGCATGTAGAAGATCTGCACCCCATAAAAATGTCCTCAGGGATTAAAACCCCCCAAAGTTATTACTACACTTACAGGTGACCCATGTTTTAACTGCTCCTTTCTTCAAGGATGCTCTTGCCAAGCTCAGCACAATCATCCCAAGAGGGAGCAGTAAAAGGAATTTCATGCTGTGTCTTCCGTTTTAATCCTCACCTATTCCACCTGCCACCTCTGTAACAACCTCACCTCACATGCCTGTTTATTTTTTTTCAGGAATACAAGAGCCATCTCACGTATTGTGTCTCAGCCACCCAACAGAAAATATCCCACAGGGGAGAAGAGCCACAACAAAGCAGTGTCACCCCTAATTACCATTTTCCATGGACGAGAGGGGAGAAAAAGAATGGATGACATGCATTTTTTACTACTTAAGACAGAAGAAAGCCCTTGTCTCCTAACCAAGGGCCCCAATATCAGGATCAGCTGTGCCAATACAAGCTGTGTTATTACCTCTGCTGTACAAAGCAATTTGGTTTTTATTGACCACTCGCTATACAGGGCACTACAACACTCTCCCCTCATTACAGTCTGTCAGTCAGAAAGCAAAGGAAGGCAAAAGCAGATTTAAGGAGAAGGCAGCTCTTTGCAGTCATGAAGATAACCTTGCTGAGCAAAAGCATCGACAGCAGGCAGCCAGGACTGCAATGAGGAGCTGCAAACGATCAGACAGCTGGGAATTTCAGACACTGGAAGAAAAACCTTAGTGCAGGTAGAACAATTTACCTCCCCTGGGCAGGAAAACACCTGCAAAATTACATCCAAACACAGAACGCTGAGGAAAGTTTTGTTAGCTCTGGTTTTGTTTCTTCTGGTCCCTTTGTAAGTCTGCCAGATGACCTCTGCTTGCAATAGACCTCAAATACTGGGAACTCTTCTTTGTGTCTCCTTGGAGAAGATGGTCAGAAATTTTCCACTGATAACTTCATTTGGTCTCCTTCTCAAGTGAGTGTTCCCACAATTTAGTCCCTCTTTACCCACTCCACCCTTAGCATTTCACCTTTCCTTATGGCTGAGGGATGTTTTGGCTCAGTGCAGGCAACTCCGGGGCTGAGTCTCAGAGCTGCTGTCAGGGAATGCTAAAGGGAAATGTTTTGAGGTCAAATACACAACAGACAGAATATGTAGAGAATGCTCAGTTTGGAGAAACCTGCATTAAAGAGATTTAGGCCACTCCAGTGCAACAACCAGCAACCACCTGCATCAGGAAGGTTTGTTCTAACCTACAGTGGGGTATTAGGAAATCCAAATTCCAAGTACTTTTTATAGTTTAGCTCCCTGGTGAAACACCACCCACCCAGAGGCTTGAGGTAACACAGAACTGGCTGCTTGGGAGGTGCAGGGTAGAGAAGACAGGCTATTTCTGGCATCACCCCTCGGAGGTAGGATGAGAACCATAGGCTGAACTGTAAGAAACATCTTGAAGACTCGAATTTCACGCTGAAGGACATATGCTTTTGAAGGATGGGGGATTATCAGGGAGAACACTTCACAGGAATGCTGTGCCCTCCTCATCCCTGCCAAACCAACCAGCTTGCAGAATTGAAATGCAAGGTTAGATCCTGACACCTCAGGAAGAGCACAACTACAGACATCCCAAATCACCATCAGTCAAACCTAAAATAGGTCAAGGACTTGCCCCTCTGAGATGGTGTGGCCAGATCCACCATAGATATTACTTCAAAAGTAAGTTTCTATCCTTAATTTGTATCTGGACACCAAAGTGCAGATCATCAGCTCCTTGTCTGCCTGGCAAACTGACACCAGAGAACACACAGACCACAGGGCTGGAGAGCAGCAACAAGCCCAGCTGCTCCTGCACTCCTGCCTGCCTGAGACTGCAGGAGACACAGGCTGGGAGAAACGCTTTTGTTCAAGACTCAGTCCACAAACTGCTGCCTAAGTTCAGCTTACAAACCTCAAAGAGCAGCTGGGCACATAAAAGCACTGCTCCAGTACGTGGAGCTCAAGAAACGGCACCTCAGTGAACCTCACTGGGTCACTGACAGGAAGGCTTTTCCCTTCAAAAGAAGTTTTCCACACAAGTTTTGTGATTTGGCCCTGTATCCATGATGCAGATGTTGATGGCTGGGAACTGAAGTTGAGCACAGGGAAATGCAGACTTTGGGATCAGTGGGTCAGCTTGGCTGCTGGCAGTTCAGAAGGAGAAAATGAGATGCATTAAAAACTTCTTTCTGGTCAATCTTTATTTTACACATTTGCATCACAGCAGGGAAACCAAGTTACACAGACTGTCCTGACTTGCCTCTACCTTGCTTCTCTTCAAATACTGTTTGCTGTTCTTTTAATAAAGTTTAAAAAAATACTGAAAAAAATCCATTTTTACATCTGAACAGGAACTGAGGAATAGGATATTTACAGGTCACCAAAACCCCAGGAACTGGACCTTGCTGTACACAGAAAAGTCTTTTTTAGTTCTTCTGGAGGTCGTTTACTAAATGAATTCAAAGCTACATTGTACAAGGTGCCCTAAAGCTGCTTAATGACACAAGAGGATCTAGAATTAATTATTAATAGTTCCTAAAGGGCAAGGGAAGCTATTTAGACCCACACTCTGTTTTAACAGAGCAGGTACCAGCTCCACTGGCTACAGGATGAAGTGCTTCTGATGATGTGGAGGTCAGACTCTACTTTAGTACACAGAGAGCAGAACACTGAGTGAAATCCCACAGGGAAATATTTATTAAGAATTGTCCTTTCTAGAGGATTGCTGCAGTCAAAACGTAAATAGGTTCTTGAGCCAGTCAGCCCACAAGGAGTGACTCTTTTCTCAGTGACTTTCTTCCTACACCACTCAACACCTGAGGATCGGTATTTTCCTACATCCTGTTCCAGCCACTTGGGAGCACAGATCGTGTGCAGTTCTCACCGGATCATTGCTGTATCCAGGCAAGCAACTACAAAGGGAAAATGCACAGCTTCCCAATATTGCTAAGGAAAAGTGATTAATCAGCCCAAAACAGTGTTGTATCCAGCAGCTACAAAAAAGAAGTCAAATTAATTCAATTTAGAACTACGTTTTACAGCAAATCAACCCCAGGGAACACAAAGAAACATTGGTCAAGTGTCTCTGGGCAGCACCACCTCAGCTTTCATGAAACATTGAGGCTGCTGACGCTACACACAAGGTCACAGTTTCAGTGTGAGTCCCACTATGTTCAAACCTCACTGCACCTCCCACTCCTGCAGACCACAGCTCCTCACTCTTTGTACACAGGTGAAAAATGAGGACGTGTTCTATAAGCGAAGTAGAAATCATAACACAGGATCTATAAAACATCTTCTTTAAAGTGACAGCAATCCGTTAGCTGGCATGACAGGTCAAATTGAAGGAGACAAACCAAGTAGGCTAAAGGAAGAAAGATTTCCTTCCCTCTCCTTAACAGCTAGGGAACTCCAGTTCTCAGAGCTCATCAGAGCCTACAACACCCAGCATTTACTTCAAATTGGACAGTTTTCAAATAAACAACAAAATCCCCTCTCTTCTCATCAATTTGATTGTCAGTGGCTGGACTGCTTTTCTCTAAGAGGAACATGCAGTAAGGAAAAAAGACTTAATGCTAAAAATCTTCCACGGGACTTCCACCAAATGTGCACACCGGAGTGATCAGGACAGGCCCTTTCGTGGCCAGAAGGAATGCTACAGTGCTCAAGGATACATGCTGGATGCACACTCATGCTAGAGAGTCCATTTAGCTTAGAAAAAAATACATCTTCCACACTATGAGCTCCAGACAAAATGCTGCAATGCAGCAAATTTTTACAACATGCTCTCCCAGGGTATGCCAGCATGGAAATCCAGGAACGGGGCACTCAGCTGGAGGGAAACGCCGAACAATGCACTGCACACACCACGACACGCCGAGATAGACGACAACATGAAAGAGCATCTTAATAGGACAGCATGTGGCTTCTTCAACTCAAACTGCTCCACTCCGAGCAGGCAGCAGCAGAGTTCCAGATGACCCCATTATGTCTTGCTTTCTTTTAGTATGTCTCTTGATGAACCATTAAGGAAAACATTTTCCAGCCTGAAGAATGCAAGAGTCTGGCAGCTGCACTGCAAGGAGGCTCCCTCTGGAAGACAGCCTGCTGAGCAGCTCCGGCAGGAAGGAGGAGTGCAGCAGCGGCATGTGCATGTCAGCATCCTCAGGGATTTACTGGGGCATAACCTGCATTACGAGTGAAGACTGAACCAATCTCATTTTTGTCTGCAGAGGGGACCGAGTGCTCCGCTGCAGCAACATATGGGAAAGCATTCAAACCATTTATTCCCACTGCACCAGACCTGCTGTTCCAGGACTCCTGTCACTGCTGCTGGGTGCTGTCGGCGATTGCTTCAGCTCCTCACTTCGGTAAAAGCAGCGACAGGAAAGTAAAGCTGCATATCCCTAAACGATCTGTAATCCACAACAGCTCCCCTCGCTTCCCTCCCCGTGAGAGGCAGAGCTTCCTAGCAGATAAGCAGCCATCAGCACGTGAAAGGCAAGCACTGATCATCCTGCCTGGGAAGCTCCAAGCTGCTGCACTCCACTAGCCCTGGAGTCCAGCACTGCCAGTCATGCAGCTGTGGGTTTGCCTGGGAAGGAGGAGAGGGAGAGTCCTGTCTCCGATGCTTTGCGGTGCAGCACTCACTGTGCTGGAGAGAAGCACAACTGCAGCCATCCCCTCCACCCTCCAACATCCCAGCTGCTGTCCCATCCATCATATCCATCTATTCAGGCTTTTTGTCCTGCTCCAAGGAATTGCACCAGAGAAAAGTCATTTTGGAAACCGCCACAATAAGAATCTTTTGGTTTTTGACTTGTCCATGGCTTCAATTTTCCTTCCTAATGCTCAGGTCTGACCATTTCCTGCTGCTTGGCATCCCATGTAAAGCACCAGCTGAAGCTGGTTGTAGTGCTGACTGCTGAAGCTCAGGGATGAACTTGGAAAAAGCTCCTGTAAAAAAAGTACTTCCAGAATACTGCTGTGGCTTTTCGTGCCAAGACAAAAAGAAATGACCCATTTTTTTGGCCTTTGACTGGAGAGCCAGGGACTTGGCAGATAAACCTGTACCATATGCAACTTTAGCAAAAAAAGTGCATATAAAAAAAGAGAGAAACCTGAGACTAAGGTAACAGCACTTGCCAAATTGTCAGTTCCACTGATGCTGAGGTATGGAACAGGCAGCTGTTTGGAACCAGCTCAGCACTCCCTGGGATCACACCACAGCCCTCGTGGTTTTGGGTGAAATGCCACACCCCTGACAATCTCACATCTCATTCACAAAAGGAATTAACAGACACTAGAATAGCATTGTCCAGATGCACTTTGTTCCTGACAGCATGTCCTTATCCCTTACATACCTCAGTGCCAGCACATTTCAGGTCTTCAGTGGGCTTCTCTGAACAAACTTTGCAGCCTGTCTGAGCAGCCCTTTGAATGCAGTGAGTGACACTTCCACAGGGACAGAGTAACTTCAGAGGAACAGGATGAGTTTTTCAGGTATTGCATTTAAGTGTATGATGAGCTGGGACTGCCTGTGTTTGTGTATGATCCAATTTCTCACACTTCAGCTAAATATGCAGAAGATTTCTTCCTACAGAAGGCTTAAAAGGCCCACAGGTCACCAAACAGCCTTTCCAGTGGTATAGGATCTCTTCCCACTAAAACTGTCTCACTGCAAGGCAATGACAGCCAAATCAAACTATCACTGCTGTGATTACTGTGATGTTACAGCTGAGGAGGAAAACAGAAGAGGACTCTGTAGCCAGAGACAAATGCTACTCTTGTGCTTTGTCTGCAGAGAAAGCAGTTCCAGGTATCAAAGCAGGTGGATTTGTTTCCACCATCTCCATGGTGCATAGAACCAACACCTGGGAAAAGACGTGGCAATGGGGGAAAGTGATGCTGCTCCTCAAACAGCAAGTCTTGGTACAGACAGCTCACCAGCAGCTCCACAATCCCTGCTCAGGAGTGAGCAAGTGGTTCAAGACTCTAGAGGAAATCCTCCTTCTCAGTTTGAAGAGTAAAATAACCTAGTGGCTAACAGTCATCTAATCAGCTGTGTCCCAGAAATGTAGTCCCTCCAAAAAAACCCAGTTCCTGAAGGAGTGTGTAAGCAATGCTGGCACATGGAGAGCTCTGATGCTGCCTCTCCCTGACACCCTGGCAGAAGCACTTGGCTCTACAGCATCACCTGTCAATGTCTCTGCATGAATATTAAGGCTTCAGTGGGTCAGTGACTTATAGTTGATTTATTTTTGTTAAAGCTAATCCTCATTTCACCAGTGAGCCACTTCCATCCTCCCCCAAATTAACACCCATTCTCACTACTACAGCTCTGGACAGTAACTGCCCTACTGACAATCCCAGGGACTACAGAGAAAACACACATGGCATTTTGGAACGTGTCTGTAAAGACTCCACTGCAAGTCTGCAGCTAACAGTCAAGGATTCCATATTCCCCTGCATCAAGGTTTTGGTCATAATCTTCTCCTCTCCTGACAAAAAAACCCCTCATTTAGGACTGGGAGTTGCCTGGTTTTGGTGGCAATACCACTTTGCCCAGTTCAGCTCATCTCAAACAGCAGCATCATTAATCCTACACAGCCAGAGAGGTACAAGCAGCCATCCAGAGAGGCCCAGTAACTCAGAGTAACTGTGAACCAGAGATTTATGCTGCAGTAAAATGGCTAGACAGATTTTCACTGGAGAGTCTGGTACTGTTTATACTGTGCCAGAAAGAAGTGACTTTTGAAATACCTTGAAAATATTTTATGAAGCAAACAAAAGTGCTCTGGGTCACAGCTTGAAAGTAAACATTTAGGCAGACCCCTAAAAAGCAAGCATCAGTCTTACACCTCTTGTGTACTTCTTGTCAGGCGGGGCTGAGTCAAGAGCAACTCCATGGACAGTGGAGAATGTACATAAATGCTTATTGCACCATGGGCTTAGTGCTTTAATGGAGAACAGTCACTCATTTCCTGTATAGCAACACATCTGAAAACCTGACACATTCAGCTGGACACCTGCAGGGATAAGACAAGAAGATACTTATCACCTTTCACACTTGCATGAGCAGTGGCAGAAGTCATCTGATCCAATACCCGTTCAGTCTCTCAAATAACTGCAGTTGTTCCTATCCATCTGTTTTGCAATGTTTTGTCCAAGCCCAAAAGAAGAGTTTATAAAAAGGAAAAAAAAATACTTACATGTCTTTATCTTCTTTTCCCACCTTCTGACAGGCTTTGCAAGTCCCAGCACACATGTTTACATAGCAAGTGTGTGTGTGTGTGTATATATATATGAGCAATATATAAAATATATTCTTTACATACACACTGAAGATCCCTCTTCACATTAGTGTTACACATTCTGGAGAACGCAACAATTCAGAATAAAGAACCGATCCAGAAAGGGGGGGGAAAAAAAAAGCTACCCAAAATCCCTAGGAAAGCTTCACGCTCCTTGCAGGTACCAGGAGATCCCATTTTCTTATGATCAAAGGAATAGTTATATTTCTGCACTGCTTTGCTCTCCCTAGACACACCCCACTCTGCAGTTTCAGCGGTGGGGAGTGCAAGTTGCCCCCTTTCCACTGAGAGTAATATTAATAAATTAAAAAAGTTTCTCTGAAAGTGCTGCCTTAGTCCAGTCCATCATGCTGTGCTTTCCCATTCGCCCTGAGGCTCTGCTGAACCATTCACCACTTTCTTGACCTTCTTCATGCCCTCCATTACTCCTGAAGTCGTCACCCTGGAAGAGAAGGGAGAAGCATCAGACATCAGACCTTGAACTGTAAAATCCATTTCAGCAACAGCTCACACCCATCTTCCTGTGCCCATCAAACAACACTTCTCACATCTCTTTACCCACACTGAGCAGTTCCCAGGTTTGATCTCTTGTATCACCTTGACACAACACGGATGGGTGTTGGAAGCACAGCCACTGTCCTTGAGCACCTCAAGGCCCTTCCCATCTATCATTAAACTAAAGCTGCAAGTAATATTGGCTCATACTTCAAAAAAGGTAACAAGGGTGGTTAAACAGTTAAACCAGGTGTTTATTCGCTAAATTTGAGCGGTTCACTTAAAAACCCCCTTTTACTATACAGCTGACCACCCTTATTTCTGTGACTTTCTTCTGCATTTCAATAGGTACAGCATATTACACAAATACACACGCAGTAGACAGTGCCCCAAATAAACCTTATTATCTTAATGCACACCAGCTCCTCTTAATAGCAAACTGAGCAGCAACAAAACAGAAGAGAAGTCATCCTTTTTATACCATCCAAGTCTGGATTTGTCATGGTAATCTGACCACGCCTCACAATGCTATTCAACACTAGGTAGACTGAACTGTTTATCCAGGCAGAACAGCACCATTCCTCTTGGAACTGCCTTGGCTCTCCAACAGCTCTTCAGCTCAGCAGCTTTTCTCTGCTGCTACACAAAACAGCCAATTTGGATGCACAACACATTTCCTTTATTCTTTAGCACAGGGTGATTCTCATTCCATACAGGTATTTTTTTCCCCCACAAGCGTGCTACAAAGGTTATTCTGGATGCTGAAGGTAAGAGTGCCAACAGCTCAATGCATTCCCAAGGGATGCCTGGAAGCACACACAGATCTGTCCTGTTCAAAGCTGCCCCTGTTGGTCTGCGAGTGCTTTCACCCGCTGTTTACCATGGCAGAGTGCTTTATTTGACCAGAGCTATTAACAACATCTCCACAGCATCACCCCAAGAGGAGTCATCTTCAGATAACACTCTTCTCCCCTTAGTTCCATGTTAGATTCCAGCTTCTGTTCATGTACTATAAAAATAATTAACTCAGCCTGCTGTGTTCAGTGATATTCCAGCAGTGGCCATACTGGGATCATCAGTGGCTCAGACTTTAGAGTGGGCCTATATGAGCTCGAGCTTAGTGGGAAAGGGTCACAAGAGTACAGATCAAATAACTTTGTGCCCTACTAAAATAAAAAAAGAAAAGTACAGAGAAAAGCAAGTAGGTTGCCTAAAGGAGAAAGATGAATTCGTAAACAATAAATGTTTCCTAGAAGAGATCAAACTAATCAGTACAGAGACATGTAGATCTTTTAAGTTCTCCCTGTTGACAAAGGTTTCCCACAGTCATACAGGGAATCATAAGCTAGGGGGGAAACATAAGCTAGACAAAACCAAAGTAGATGGATAACTAATTGGAAAAGTATGCATTGAGATGTACTTAATGGTTTCCTGTCAAAAATTTAAGAATATTGAGTGTGGTTCCAGAGAGGCTTGTCCTGGGTTCACTTCTACTCAGTATTTTCAGTAATTGCCTGGGTAATGGAATAGAGAATCTGCTTATTAAATCTGCACAAGACACTAAGAGCTACATATTGGAGAACAGGACTAGAATGCAGAAAGATTCTGGCAAATCGGAGTATTAGTCTGAAAAGTACAAGAGAATGCAGCAAGACAGTTACCAAGTTTACTCTTCAGAAATAATCAACTTCGTAATTACAGAATGAGGAGCTAAGTATCCATTCCTCAGGGAGGAGCTGAAGATTGCCATGAACTACAAAGCAGCAAGGAGCATCTAACACAGCCACGCAGCAGCGGATACACCGGCACACGTAGAGGTGTTTTACACATACATGACACCAAAGTAGTCCCAACACTTGACTCTCAGCTCAGGGATCAGGCAAGATCCCACCTGGCACACAGCCTGGATTCCAGCACTGCACTCTAATGCCATTAGAGAGCCACTGCACACCAAGGTGGTGACAGCAGTAATGTGAGGTTACGGCTAGGAGGGAATGATCCACTTCCCATGTTCATGGGACAGTTACACAGCGAGTGCAGGCAGATCAAGTCATGTCCTTTGCTACCAGAGGGGCCATTTACTGTGTGCCCCCTCAGTAACAGCAAATAACTGGGAGAGATCTCTGTGTGGAGTCTCCAACAGTGAAGGCTAAAGCCCATCTGAAGCGTTGAAGAGACTGTTCTTGCCTCGTGACAAGTACATCAAGTAGCTCTCAAGTCCCTCCTTTCCTCAGATTGTTCGGGTACAACAGGCAATTCCTCTCGCTCTCAAAATCAGTCCAGCCATCACATTTTAGTGCCCAATAAAATAAGGGTAGCAGCACTAAGACAAAGCACACTGAAATCCTCATTATTGTCCTCGGAACAGTCTCAGCACTTCAGCTCTGACCTGCAATACAGCAGGGAAATGTTCCTCACCTGCAGTCTGCTGAACTGCATTTCCAGCCCACAAATCAGCAGCAGTTAAAATGCAACAAATCCTTCTCACTAAACCATCCCTCTCCAGAGAGCATTTCTGTGCCTGCCAGAGGGATATCCATCACAAATGAGGCAGTGAAGGAATTCCCCAAACACTCCATCACGCAGTGGTATGTGCTGCAGAGATTTCACGGGGTTTATTTTTCTCCTGCATTGTATCCAAGGTATCAAGGAATGGCTAAACATTCAGAAGTATCTCCACCTCTCCACAGTGGTAGATCTCAGCTGTCTTTTCTCCTGTTTGTTTTACAGTCCAACAAGAAACACTGCAATCCTGGCAGCAGCCAGCCCTTACAAGCTATTGCAAACTGGAGTGAAAACTGATCAGCCATAGAGCAAAAAAGCTGATCTCTGCAAGGGAAAAATGTGTTAGGTGAAGAAAACCACTACTAATGGAGAGCACCATGAATCAGTCTGCCATGAAGCACAGCCTGAGAGAAAGCAGAGAAAAGCAACCAAGCAGGATGTCAAATCTCAGCACAGAATAAGCTGCCTCATGACACAGAGAGAAACTCCAGATCCCAAGGCATAAGCAAAGATCAGTGTTACCACAACAGTTCCCTGTGTTGAGGCTGGTTTGGGTGTTAAGGAGAAGCAAAGTCTCCACACACTGAGTAAGATGGATTTGCCGACTTGAGAACAAAATCATTAATGGTTTCTTCTCCTGCAATTCCTCCTCCAGTGGAAATATCTTAACCTCCCATGAATGTATGAACATCATTCTCAACCAAGATCCGTAAAAGAGCACTTTGATATCCAGCATCTAAAGCCAGCTTACCGAGTAAATGAAATTTAAAAAAAAACAAACAACCAAAACAACCAAAAATTCTTCCTTTCCCTGTCCTCACCCCCACCTCATCTACTGTATTGTTCATATTTTTATGTTCATGCCCCAGAAATGACATTAGGACTGGAAGCCTGACAGCTCTTTCTGCCAAGTGTGGCTGCACCTTTTCAAGCAGGGAACTTTAATCTAACAAACTGTCAGCGACGAGCCCACGTACTGACAGAACTCAAGAGGCTGCCCAGCACAGAATATACAGAAAGCCACTTTGCTGCTGATGAATGGCTATTGAACCTGCTTGAAAAAGGACAGACAGGTCCTTAGCTCAGCTTTAGTCACACTCTCCTCCCCTCCAGGACAACTTCTGTTGAGCCTGGAATAACTGAAGAGATTCCTGCAAAGTCTGTGGATTTGTTCTCCAAGCCAGAGTTACCTTTGCTATTCTTGATTTGTATTTTTTTCTTGAGAGTTACAAGGACTTACAAAAAGAGGATTTGTGCCTTGTGTTGCTTCTGTCACAGACACCTGATTTGCAGATTTTTCTTGAAACTTTGCAGATTTCCAGTACCCTTAACAATATTTGCATTTACTGCCAGACCGAGCTTTGTATCATTTGCAATGCATGAAAACAGACCCAAGCTAGAGAGCTGCACTTAAAATGTCCTATTTTTTTTTTTCCATGGAAGACAAGCAAGCCTGGAAAAGAGGTTTGATAACCTCACAGCTTTGCCCTCTGTTGGCTCATAGAAATGTTGAGTCTAAAGGAACGGAATCAGTTTTAGAGAAACTGGTTTTAAACAAAAACCCTCTGAGAGAGGAAAATAACCATAAAACTGACATAGCAGAACACCATAAAGTTTGCAGATTTTTAGTTTCTGCCATAGCCTGTGAAGACAACTGGGTATTTATCACATGAAAGACAAAACACTCATGCAGCAGTTAGTCAGGACACTGTCAGGCACTTAGTCACCTGCTCAAACAAACCCAGATATTCCCCCTCCCCACCCCCAGAAACAACATTTAATATTTATAAACACAAAAACATGATCAGCAAGACTAAATCAATGAGAAATTTAATAGACTTCTACTGCAGTGCTTCGCCTGTCACAGAATGTGTATAAACTCTGTTTTTCAAATACCTACAAACCTAACCTTCCTGATGGAGCTGGGGAAGGGAGAACCAGACACAGATTATACCCTGCCAAGTGCCCAAATGGAATAAAACTGCTGGTGAATCAGACCAGAAAAATTCAAGCAAGGCTAAGGGGAACAACCCACACGGCACAACAATGGAAACTCCCAAGGCAAAGAGCAAAATGCCTTACTAGGAAAAGGCTCACAAAGAATTCTAACCCTTGACTTTTTAGCAATGTCTATCTCACTAGGGCGAGATGTAAATCACTGAATTACTTCATTAAACTTTCTCCAGCTCATTTCTGGCAGGTTCTCCTAAATTTAGCAATTTCTCAATTGACTAAAATCACTGTATTTGAAAGGTGTCCTATTATTAGTCCTAGCAAAACCCCCACAAGCAAAAATTCATTAAGCACGTAATGCAAAATTGAAATTCACTCTAACAGGCAAAGAGGAAAAAAAGCTTGTTTTGGTACAATCACAAATCCTGCCAGTTCAGACAGCGACTTCCTGATGTGAATGCTTTTTTACCAAACAGCTTTCAAACTGAGACCAGTTTCTTACATAAACCATTTAAACACATGTAAGTGATAGTGATTTTAAGGTCACTACCCACTAGTTGGATTCTGCTTGCAAAAATGACAGATTTTCTAGACCCAAAGCAAAAATAGCTAAGCATTTAAAAAGATCTTTGTTACTAGCCATATTTCTGAGAAGTTAAACTCCTTACATGACATTTCAGTCTGGATTCTATGATTCAAACCTCCTTGCAGCTGTCTTCCAATAAGATTCATTTCTTTCTGAGCTAACTATGACAGCAAACACATTTGGACTTTTTTTTGCCTCTGTAATAAAAACAGTGTTGGTTTATTTCACCCAGGTAAAGGAGATTTGCCAAACTGGAAAAAACTCTTAGGAACAGGCTTCTGAGCCTGTAGATGAACTGCAATTATGCATCAAATGTATAACTACCAAAGGATTAGGTTAGCTCTGCTCCTATTAAGACAGGAGACTCTAGGGCACCTAAAGGTGTATCCAACACTCTTGGCAGGCTGAATTTCTTAGGGCATTTTTAATTACACATTCAAAAATGCCACTCATTTTTTAAGTCTTCAGAAAACCACTGCAAAGAAAATGACAAGGACTTAGGCTGAGCCCTGCTACATAATTTTTCCAGACTAGCTCAGATCCTGAAGCATTTGTGGTGCCTCGTGGTTTAGCAGCAGGGAATAAAGCAGGGAAGAATATTGATAAAAACCCATCTCCATGGCTCAGTCTTGCTTAAAATAAATTTTTGCAAAGCTATCTGCTGAACACCAAGGCAGAAGGGACCTTACACCTTGTTCATTTATTTATTATATTATTTTTATACATTTATCATTATTTATGTTCTGCAGATTGATGGGTCATTTTTGTTGTTCGCTTGGGTTTTTTTAAATATGAAGTGTTAACGACGATCTGTAAAACTCATTCGTGTTCCAGGACCTAAATTAAACTTAGAAGCCTTCTTACTTGACATTTTCATCAGCATCTTTTTGCCCATGAAAAGCTTTACCAGCTTATTCCACACTACTGCAATATCCAGGTCAGAGGCTCCTATGCACATCAGAAATCTCTTTACACACACCAACACGGTCACCTCATCTTTAAACGTGGGCAGATCCTCATCTTTGTCAAAGAAGGATTTAGAGAGATTAAACTACACTGGTTTTAAACACTACTTTTCTCAAATCAAGTGAAGAAGTGAATAAAAGGGGAGAGGGGTTCTTACACAGCTTCCATCTCCAAGTCATCCTCATCATCTTGAGAGAGCTGTAGGTAAGGGTTGTCTGATGCTGGACGGAACTTGTACCCAGTAAGGACAAAGAACACAAGCGTGGCCATTTCATCCAGCAGCTGCAAGTGAAGACACGAGAGTGAAGTTCAGTCCTGCAATGCTCCGTGGTCATGAAACATCGCTCCTCATTCATAAGGCTCAAGGTTTAATGGCCAAGAGGCCTGGCCCATTGCAGAAGTAAAACAATTCCTGTCCGGTTGTCATTAATCCCAGGCTAAGGGCTGTCAAATCCTTTGTTCTTTCAGTTTTCCCTGTCACTTTAAATACAGCTACAGTTCTATCCATCTCTCCAGAATCTTCAAAGAACTATGGCAAGACTTGGCTTTTAAATGGGGGGGGAGGAATCATTCCTACGTTGCTTGGTATTTTCAACAGTTAATGTATTCCAAGGACTCCCCGCACAGTTACTTGGGTTATATGTTAAGAGATCAAGCGTTTACAAGTCCATAGGCAAAAGAAGCCTGTAGATGGAAGGGCAAAAGCCTATTTCCCTGGCTCCCTGGGGCTTCAATTACATAGAGCAAATCTGACTAATTTTTTTCTCCTTTGTATGTTCTTGATTAATTTCCTTCAGACATTTTTAAACTGAAAGACTGAAAATCAATAATGCAATTACTTTCAGACATCTCATGTATAATCCAGCAGCCTTGCTGGACAAACATAAAACTCAGAATATATTCTTTCACCTTAAGCACATCAGAGATAAAAATCAAGAGAAGGCAGGGTGCAGCACTGTGCTTTGAGATGTTTTACTATGAAATTCCATAAGAGAAATTTTACAGAGTCTTGTTGTGCAGTCATATTTAAAGAATAATAGAGAAAAACATCAAGGAATGGATGTATTTTCCTCTGCTGGCAAATACCTGGTACAGCCATTTCCACTGGAATGGAACAGCAATCTTTATGAGAATTGCAATGATCCGTGTGAAGTAAATGTAACACACAATCTGGGAAGGAAAAGGAGAAAGCATGAGAACAATAGCACCGTCCTTATAGAACCTTCTTACCCCAGAGAAACAGCTCAAGCAATTCCCAGACAACTCATTATGTCAGACTAGCCTTATTATGCTCCTCAATAAACATGGAAGATATAAGCTGAGGGCTCTACTGCTTGTTGAACATCCAATAACTCAAGTTATTGGTAACATACTCAAGTTACAGCAGGAAATGCTTTAAGTATTACGATTTCATAGAATTTCAAGAATCACAATGGTAATTTATTACTCTTGCCACTTAGAAGAGCCTGAAATGAGGCCGTTGGAAATCATTAAGAAGCCTGTGTTCTCCTGGGAAACGTACTCATGGCTCCCAGTGACTTAATCAGAAACTGCACACATGCATCTCCAGGCACCATTTGGTCCCAAGTCTAATTTTTAGCAAGTTTACAGTACGTTATTCAAGCCCATCAATTCAACTGGCAGCTCAAGCTGTCTCCAGAGGAAATCAGGAAGCATTACAAATAGCTGGAATTAAAGAGAGACAGAAGGATACAACCATTAGGAGAAAAAAGGAAGTTGCTTTTAGGATTGTAAGCCAGTTGACCAAGATGCCAAAGCACAGCAGTGCCAAGAGCCTCTACCACGTACACCAGCTGTAGCAGTTTCCAACAAGTATTCCATCAAAAGCTTTGAACAGTTTCCAAGTTCCCCACATGCAGGTGTGCAGGTGTTTTACTTACCATGACATAGTAATGTCTGAAGAGCTTCAGCTTTGCTAGGTTAATGGCAGCTATCAAGAGAACACAAAAGTCCATCAGAAAATCATTAACACGAGAATTTCTTTTGATACCTGTCTGCAGGGTAGGTAAGTGGTCAAAACTAGGGCTCAGGTAATCCCAGGCTAGAAGGACTTGTACTGAGGAGTGCCAGCCTGGCATGTCCACATACAGGATAACTCCCAGGCTGGGGTGAATTCACTCTGAAAAAGGGAACTGAGATTGCTTTACACTACATTTTATAGGCACACACCCTGCAATACAGAACCTTCCTCTACCTGTGTACAGCCAACCACATACTGTCACCTCTCTCCTGCCAGAAGGGCCACCTGACACTGCCTCCTGGAAAATTCCTGTCTTTTCTAGAGCCCTCCCTGACCTGCTCCCTGCCTTCAGCTGAGCAACCTGCAGGTAATCCCAGCTCTGGGAACCACTGCCCCTTGCTGAACAGCAGCACAAGCACTTTAATACCTAAGCAGGGTCCTCTACCATTCACGGCTCAGCCACAACTCACAAGTGAAACAGGAAATCATCCCCAACAGTTCCCCACCACGTGTCTGAGTCGCGGCCGTGCAAGCCGAGGCCCCGGGCGAACCTGCGCGTATTGCACCGATCACATCGGCTGGAGCAGCACAGAACATTCACGAGAACGAGCTGAGGTCACAACAGATGGAGCAGCTGTCAGCTCTGGTCTGAGAGTCAGCTTTTGGACGTGCAGCAGGATTACAAACACAGGCCACTGAAGCTTTTGTGACAACATGAGAGGCAAAGAGTCCAAGACATGTTGACAGCATACAGAGACATAGTTTAGAGCCAAGGAACATCAGCTGCCAGTTAAAAAAATACTGCCACATATTTACTGGTATTCCCTCCAAGTCCTCATAATGTATTTATCAGATGTGGAAGTGCAATACATCGAGCTGACGCTCACCTGCACCCCCTCACGGAACTCACCCACTGCAAAGATTTATAAAAGGCTGCATGTATTTGCATGTAAGGTCTTCAAGGTTCACAAGAGAGCAAAATACAGTATTTCAGATGAGGGAGAGGAGGGCTAAAAGCTCCCAAAGAAATGCTTCACCTCCTCTGACAAAAACAAAGCAGCTTTTCTTATGCAAAGGAAATGTCAAATGCACTACTGCAAATAAATTCCTGTAGGTTCCCACTACAGAAACTACAGTGAAGACAGACAGCATTCTGTTATAAAATTGCTTTTATAATCTATAGATCAAGGGTCCCTTTCCAGTTTAGCTTTAGTGTTCCAGGGGAACTACTGAAAGCTACAGACACCTTGAGCCAGATACGAACCCTCCTCCAGCAGACACACTCTAAGAGCAGCACCTGACCAACACAAGGCATGTACTCACTGATGACCTGCAGTTAAAAGCTTTTCCTAACAGAGTTGGTGAAAGATTAAAGCATGTAAATACGCATGATAAATGCACTGAATTGTGAAACAGGGAAGCAATACTGTCCTATTTAAAGGAGAGCTGCATTAAGTGTGACCATGAAGATCTTGTAATTTCCCACACACCGGTTTGCACACAGAAGGATCTATTTTGAACTCCATGTGTCCAACTCCGAGAACTGCCACCAGTTGGTGCACTGACAGGCCAGGAGAATTACCAGGCTTTGTAGCTGAAGGAACACCAACTCAACAGCTGTGATTCAAACTGCCAGTCTATCAGGGCTTTACAGTCAACACCAGCAAGCTGGGGAGTCATTTCTGGTGGATTCATGCACTGCATAGGATGAAAGGACAGCAAAGCCGAAGATCTGACTGCCAAATGAAGCGTCATAATTACACCTCTCCCAGCTGATGGAGCACAGCTCAACATCTCAGCTATTCATCACGATAATCAATAGCAAAGAGTCATAAATTGGTATATTCACATATCCAGAACGTCTCAGCATGGGAAAGAAGGGCAAGGAAAGAAAAAAAAGACAACCATCACCAAGCAGAAAGGCTGAGGAGTCACCTGTGGAAGCTGACTTGCTCTCCTCAACTGCAGCAATATTTCTCTCCACTATCAGATACGGAAGTCAGCATTAATGCATGTCTACAAAATTCTGCCAGTTTTTTTTAAACAACTCAAAGTTACAGGACACACTGTTCTGGAGAAAAATCTAAAATCATCATTGCTTGGCATCAGCAGCCTGTGAATTGCTTCTTCACAGGCTGAATGTGCTCCAAGCAGTAATATTTGAGTCTTGCTATCCTGGACATTCAAAGATTTCTGGTCACCTCAGCCTGGCAGCCCAGACAGTGACAGCAGCATTTACAAGGAACGAGGCTCAGCCAGCAGCTGTCACTTACAACTTGAATCACTTGCAAGCCGAACCTGTAAGGCTGTGATAACACAGCAGCAATCACAGCATGCAGTAAAGGTTGGGTAAATTTATATTTCAAGTATGATAACCATTCTGCAAAGGACAGTACTTAACTGCAGAGAAGGGGAAAAAAAAAATGTAAAAAGAGGCCTTCCACCAAAGGTTTTAGAAATTAATTCATGCTCTTTCAGACAGTAATTAAAAAGATAAAAGCCATCCTCCAAGAAAGATTTATAACATCTATACCTTGCTTCCCTTAGTTTTCCCTCTTTATCACCATTTACTTTTACAGCTTGTGCCTGCAATAGCCTGACCTGCATTGATCAAAACACAGCACACCTCGGTATTTTGATAAGCAGTCTGGTTCTGAGATTGCCCCCATGCTAATTTCCAACGTTGAGGCTGTCTGTAAGACGGAAAAAGGTGGGCCATCCACTTGCACACCACACAATAGCCTTTTGATGAATAAATCTGGCCTTTTCAGTATATGTATGCAATAACAATCACAGGATTGCAGCTGAGGGCACGGCGAGCTCGAGCCCAGACAATACAATCCATAAAGACAAACCATAATGCAGCCAGAGAACGTGCTCAAGGTACAGCTGAGAGCATTTCTGCAATGTTTTGCTTGCCCTACTCACGCTGGTGCATTTGAGATGTGATCTGTGCCATGATCAAACCGTATATGGAAGCTTTCTGCTCTCCCCAACGATGCAGCACACGTAGACCTAGCCCTCGAAAAAGCAGCTCTGAGAAGTGTGGCTCTACAGCCTCTAGAGCTCTCTGCTTAAAAGCATTCCTGTACTAGAAAGAAGAGGTCAGACACGTACAGCAACGTTCAGTGTCATGCAAGAGAAGGTGGCACAGACTAGTTAATCTTGAATGGCCTGAACCACGTCAGCCATTTGGCACAAAAGCTCTCCACCAGGGTCAGATGAAAGTCCATAGCACAAGATAAGCCCTGTATCTCCAACACAGAGTTGCCACATCAATCCTGGACAGCTCTCTGGGGCACCTGGAAGTGGTGCTGAGCCCAGCCGAGCACAGGCTGCTCTGCACCCCACAGGACCAGGCTCTCTATTCACAGCATTTTCATGGCACAGCAGCAGGAAGACACTGAATACTGCAAATGGTTTTTCCTGACATGGGGGCAAGCACGAAAGCATTAATCATCATTTGCCCACTGCACAGAACACAGGGAATGATGCCTGGGAGCGACAGGCTGCAATGTATTTCCCTTAATTCTGCTGCCAACTGTAACACGCTGCAGTGCTCCAGGAAAACAGAAAACCATGATCTGACTGTGCTGTGCCACATCTCTCATCACACACACAGAGGTACCAGCAGAACAAACTGCAGCAATGCTTTCCAACCCCATTCCTCCCTCAAACAACAGAGGATGTCATTACAAGTGCGTGTTATGAGACTTGAGAGGTCCAGTGACCAAAAACTTGGGAGTTTCAAACAAAAATTATGTATAAATAATATATATACACTCCCTCTCTTTTCTCAAGATGCCTGTAAACAAGGTGGTGGCAGTTGAGCAGCTTTGCAAGCTGAACAATTCTAGGTCAGTTTGCAAGGCTGATTTCCTTAAATCTGCAAGACATTTGCAATGCAGATTTACAAATGGACAGAGAGCAAAGGTTCCCACCTGAAGAAAGATATAGTGACAGATCAAAGAGGTGTAGCTAAGCACTTGCTTAAATCTGAAGGTGGCGATTTTAAAAGGGGAGGAAAAAAGATTCTAAAAATGGGATGTTTACGCCCACTGCTGTGCAAGATAAGAAGCCTGTGTAGGTCAGATATACTGCTTTAAAGATCACCTTCAAGGGAAAAAAGCAAACAGCCAGGCAGCTCCAACTCAGCTGTAGCACTGTACCATGCCTACACTTCACTAGCAATCCACAGCATCTGGGTATGTAAGGAGTCCCTGGATAATTATGGCTGTAGACCCATTTCTCCAGCTTTCCCACTTTGCTTTTCTTTTAAAATATTCTAATCTAGTTTAAATGACTATTAGATAGTGACTCCAAGTCGGTGACACTTAAAACAAGCTTTTGTATTAATTGTACATTGCTAAAACAAAGGCCTATGACAAGCCCAGACTAAAGGTCTGGTAAATCCAAATTTGCTTTCATTCCTAGTCCAGTCATGGCTGTCACTTGACCCAGGGGACTGCTACCTAATAAACAGGTGGAGAAGCAGCTCAAAGAGAACATGACAAAAAGTCAGGAAACACCACCAGGATACTGAGCCATAAAATCCTGGAGTTGTTAGCCCTAAGAGATGCAAGGAATAATTTTCCTTATGTCCTTCTCACCAGCAAGGATGTCACCAGAAGACTCAGTGCCAGGAAAAACAGCTATTGAATGTGTAGTAGGTAATTCCCCAATACATCCTGTAAGTTAATGAAGTCTGTGTGAGAGAAAGGGAAAGCAGCCTTGGACTAGACAATAAATCCCAGCAGGCCAGAGGCAGCCCAGCTAGCAGTGTCTGCACACGATCCAGCCAGCTCTAACCACGGGACAGTCAAACTGCATAATGAGAGGATCCAGTAATTTTTACTACTTCAGGAGAAAACTACTTTTTACTGCAGGGGAAAAAAATGCTGGTGATTTAGCAGTAAGCACTGGTTCTATTTTTTATTCTCACGAGCAGCACCTCTGCAGAACAGGGCCTCCAAGGGAAGCTTACAGAGCATGTGGTTCTAGTAAAGAATATTCATTGATAAGCCTAACATGAATGATTTCACCTTTTTACAGTGCAACCAAACCACTTTTGGTTTTCTCAACCAGACACACTAGCAGCATGACAGCACTAGGTAATATTCTGCTTCTGGCATCACTTGCTCCCCGTGGGCTCCTATCAACAGCCTCTAAATAGTCCAACCAGACTGTGCTTCACAAGTGAGTCCCAGCACTGCAGCCACAATCTGCTCTCAGCCTGTGCAATGTTCTCCCTGAAAATCTATTCCTTAGCTATTCTTTTATTATCAATGTAGCCTAACACAGTTGCTAAGTCCCTCTGAATACAGTTCCTGAACTTGCAGGATCTGCACAACCAGATGGCAACACCAGCAGGTAAAGCTGGTAACAGCAGCAGGTGATTCACAAGCAACAGTCACGATAAAGAGCATCACTACCCACGGAGAGCAACACAAAACTACACCAGACATTAAGGGCTACTGTGCACAGCACTGACTAGCTGTAAAGACATGGCCAGGTCCTCTCAAATTACCATTTTTTTACTTCCACATTTTTTACACACAACAGTGCATCCTATAGAACTGCCTGGATTTACTCAGACCTGGATTTCATCCGGTATGAGGGACAGTGGATAGGCTGAGCCTTTACACTGAACATCCCTGCTGCTGGCCACCTCACTTCTCTCCTTCTCAGAACGTCTGAGGTTTATCAAACTCCACAGCACCATCTTGTGATAAGAACCACAGTAGGTACAGGGGGATCACCTGGGACCACAGGGATCTGAAGGGTTCATGTCTTTAT
Organism: Callaeas wilsoni; assembly: GCA_013398955.1. Taxonomy (NCBI): domain Eukaryota; kingdom Metazoa; phylum Chordata; class Aves; order Passeriformes; family Callaeidae; genus Callaeas; species Callaeas wilsoni. The sequence goes on along the minus strand of VWPU01012984.1, from coordinate 24,611 downwards.
CATGTGCATTAATTGCTGTGTGCTCAGCACCAGGACACTCAGATCCACTGCCACCCAGCTAAGAACCAGGCCTGACATGTGTGAAGTCCTCGGTTCAAAACAAAGACTGCTTCAACGAAACCTAAACTTATCAGACTTTTTAAAGGTAAGAGCATAAATACTCCAGAACATACGCTCAGTGGACAAGGTAAAACAAACCCATTAGTAAATGTCACTGAACCCAAGTGAACGCACTGATAAGAAACTACCATTAACATTTCTATTACACTATCATAACTGACCTTTTTAACATTTGTTTCTATTAGAAATTAGTAATTTTCCACCATTAAGTTTGGAGGGGGTTTTTTGAGCTTGTAGGGTTGTTATTTGGTGTTTTTTTAACAGCTTGGAACACCAAAAAGCATGCTAGGCTCACCATAAGTATTGTTTAAATTTAACAGATGGCAAAGAAAGAACTAATCTGTGGTCTGCACAGTTCAGTAAGTTCGGTACCCAGCCTTACATTTCACCTACAATCAGCAGTGAAATGCAGAAGTGGCAGTGAAAGCCAAAGAAATGGCTGGAAGAAGTATCCAGATCTGGGAACAGATTTCCAGAAAGGAGAGACAAGAGTTAAAGGATGGGACTGAAGTTAAAAGGCTGTTGCCAACAAATGACCTTCTACAAATGAAGCTTTGAAGAGTAAACCACAGAATGACAGAAGATGGAAAAGGCTGCCTGCTTCCAAGGAAGCCAGTGCTGTGCTCCACAGCTTGCATCCAAAGAACTAATCCAGAAGAAATGAGCAGATAAGGCAGGAAAAGCACGAGCTACAGCAGCCACATTTGGGCTTTCCATCCATCGGCTCCTTTCCAGTGCTACAATAAACATAACTCCACTTTCCACAGGCAGCCCTTGGAGCTGCTGTACAAACATGGACAAGTCAGGAACTATGCTATATTGAATGCCAAGTTATGTTTTGTTTCATAACGAGGTTTATTTCCCTCTATTTTGTCAGTAATACATTTCTACAGAAATTGAAACAAGTGGGTCTATTTGGGCTAATAGTCAGCAATTCTGGAATTCATTTCTAGTTCTGTTTCTGAACATTCAAGTGAGGAAAAAATGGCAAATCTGTCAAAATGATTTGCTCTAGATGTCACGTCTAGCTCGAGCACCGAGAGCTGTGCAAGTAGCAGAGAATGGGTTACACATTCCAGTTCTGATAATCCAAGCAATATAAGAAAAAGGTCATTTTCCAAAAGTTATTCCCATGAGCCCACTGAGGAAAAGCAGAGTGACACTAATAGAATGTAGATTTATAGTCTTAGTTTGGTTTTTACATCAGCATCACGTGTTTGAAATTCTGGCATTATAACACGTAGCATAAAAGAGGAGAAAGAATACAGATTACTTGCCTTTCCCATCTGTTGCTGAAGCCTCTTGCAAATGTCTTATTGACCTGAAAAATAAAAATAAAGAATAGATTAATGATAGGTTTTACACTCCCTTTTCACAGCACTCCTCTAGATCACTGACAAGTTTTGTTAGCTCTTTATGGTTGGAGTATTCTCATAATTAACTGTGCTCAGCAATGCACACACTTCACCCTCATGCCCCCAGCTCAGGCAGGCAGCTCAAGTATCTCTATTTCCTTGGAATTAAGAAAGCAGATTGCTAAAACCTACTTCAGCCTACAGAAAGCTTTGTGGGAGGGGAGGGAGCAGAGTGAGAAACTGGGGCATTTTCCAGCATAATGCTTTCCACTTGTACAATTAAGCTGAGCTACTCTTCAAAGTACTGCCAAGCATTTGGCATCTTACTGCTCTTTTAAGCTCTTTTCATTTAAATAGTTGATTACAGCTTACATGTCTACATAGGCAACTTACGTAACAGAAACTACCCTGCAGGAATGTAAATTCAGGGGCCAAGTCTTAGTCACCTTGCTCACATGAGTCATCCCACCAGCTGCAGTGACACTACCCAGAGGAAAAAGGGGCAGGATTCTCTGTCAGGGCCTTCACTGCCAGTTTATGTTGGCACCATGGCAATGCAGGAACACTGGATGCACACCATAAACAGCCACGAGACAGCTCACATTTGTTCTTCAGATACAATTCCTCTATGGACAGTAAGTTTTGTACCAACACCTCACTACGTGGGACATACAGATTCCAGCACTAGGTACCAAGGACTGCTGAAGTCACCTTCATCATAGGAAATCGAGTCTCTCTGCAATTGAAGTTAATACCCCTGAGTTTTTATTTACCATTGCCAAACACTCTCAACCTCAGAGCTGAAGCATTTTGACTGGAGCAAGGGGAAGGACAAGTGGGTACTGCAAATTTCTTGGAAGACCTCTCCCAGCCTTGGCAGAAGGCCACCAGGAGTGTGTAGGGGAAGAGAAGGACAGTTGAAACCCACCTTCAGGAGCCAAGTGAAGATTATTTCAATCTACTGAGCGACACCTTTCTCTGAAACACTCAGGAGTTACACTCCAGAGTGATGACATGTTACCAGACATTTATATAATCTGCATTTCAGAAAAAAATAATGGAGATACTGGAGAAAAAGAAGAATATTCTGTGTTTACTAACCAAGGAGTCAGAAGCTCCTTGATATCCTCCTTTAAATCCAGCTGTTTATCCAATTAAGACAAAGTGCATTTAGAAGATAAATGTTCTGGCTAACTGGCAAGCAGCAACAATAGTGTTTATCTGAATTATCTGTGTTTTGGTCGAGTTTTATATAACCAACATTATTCCTTGCCAAGTAGAGTGGAAGGAAGGGCGGGGAAATGCTCCCTGTGGGATTATTTCTTATAAACAGTCAAATAAACATGCAGCTACTCTGCTTGAAGGCAGCCCTGATCTTAGACAACACTACTGTTTCGAAATTTAGCAGTCAAGTATCTAACCTCAGTGAAGCCGAATCTCATTTTTCAATTTAGAAAGTCAACGCTTCTGCAAAATTTCAACTTCCAAAAGCACCTACAGTCTGCACTGTGTTGGCCACATTTAAACTGCCACCCACCTCACCTTATCCCCACTCTAACATCTCCAAAACGAGAGTCTTCCACAGCACTAGACTGAAATGTTAAGGCTGACGAGGTTTATAAAAGTTCACAGAATGCCTGACTCCACAGGACCACTGACTTCTTTTGCTTTGGCAGAGCTGTCGATGCCAATTAGTTCACGTTTTTCACATACAGCAACTCACCATACCACTGGGAACAGGATGGCTCCACAGCACAGCAAGTCCACCAGGAAAAGGATTTCTTTCCACAGTCCATACTCAGTTGTCCCCTCCTCTGTTGACTCTATGATAATGTAGGCCACGTTTGCCAGTACCTACACAAGACATGGTTCATGTTTAAAAACTGCCCAAGGAGCCACTGCAAGTGGGCTGCCAATTCTGCAAAAGCCCAGTCATTAACATCAGTATTTTTTCTGCAGCTCTACATCCAAAAGTCACACGTTCAGCAGCATCTTCACAAGATTTACAGAAATAAAACTGATGGGAACTTATTCCTGCTGATATTCAGAAAGCAGTCCTTTCGTTATACTGTGCTGAATCTACTGCATCAGTCCAGATAAAAGGAGCAAAATTTACTTATTGAAACACAGAAACAGGACTGTGTGGTACATATAGCCCATAGTTAAAACATGTAATTCTAAATTATGCCAGCAATTCAGACTGGTCATTGACCATATTTTGTACTTCACACCTGAGCTCTGTAAGAGCCTCAAACACTAATTATACATACTTCTGGTAAAGGATTTTATCCGGAAAGGCAGAAAATCTCTTCTACACACAACAACAAACAAAAGTGCTGTTCTCCTGTGTACTTCAGTTCCTTGAGTAGGAGACCAGCACTGACCACTCAAACACTGAGAATGTTTCCCTCAGACCCAATAGGCCAACAAGTCTTGTTTTTCCCATTTTTTTATTTCATTAAGCCGTTCAGCAAGCATTTCAGCAGTGACAACTTTATTTCAGTTCCTCTGCTGAGTAGTTTAGCACTGTTTCCCAGCCCAAGTTTTGTTCCACTCCTTTATAGCCAGTTTTCATTTGCTGAAACTGTTTGATCACTATTATCTCATGCTCAATATGGGAGAAAAATTGGGAGAATCACAGCAACTTCTGGACTAGGAAGTAACCAATAGGCTCATACAAGCAAGAACTACATGGTACTGTGTGAAGCTTTCACAGCCTTTTCCAGTTTGCACAAGCAGCTCTCCCACAAGACAGGAAGTATCAGCACAGCTCAGTCCTCACCTGAAGTGGGATGACAATCATGAAAATTTTTTTGTCTTTATCTGACAGGATGTGTTTAATGAAAGCCCAGCCTGTGCCAATGAGGGCGATAGTGATAAACAGAAGAGCTCCCTTCAGTCTGGAAGAGAAACAGACACTGCAGTGAGAGACTTTATTTTATCACACTTCCTCTTCTGCCCAGGTTTCTCCCACAGCCAATAAAGCCACAAACCCAAACAAATGCTTTCCTATCCATAATTTTGGCAAGCGCTTATCCATCCCACAAGAGTGAAGCAGATGTACTTGCTACAATTGTGTATCACAGAGCAATATTAGGCTTCATTCACAATATATGCAATTTTTTCCTGGGGGAGTCATCCATTCACCATTGTGAACGGCAGCAAACACTGGCAGCTGTACCCACTTAGCATTCACACCAAGAGCAAATGAGAGCCTTGAATATTAGTGTGAACAAAGAAAAGTAAAGCATTTGTTATCCTTTTACTCCTCCACCCACAAAAGTGCCAATTCTCTGCAGCTGCCCTCTGTAAGTGGAGCTTTCCCCTTCACACAGGGCTGATTGCTGAGTCCTTGGTACTGAGGTCTGATTGAGAACACAACGATTTCCCACTTTGTTCAGGAGGAGACAGCCCCAGCGGCAATTTGAATCTATCACACCAATCTTCTGACATACTTACAGGTGAGTGATGTAATAAACAACAGCCCAGCCCTCAATGGGGAATCCCTGAGAAGAGATGTAGTGATAGTCGATCTGGAAGCAGAAAATGCAACACTCTACAAGCTGCTCTTTGACACCTCACCCTCTAAAAACAAGTCTGCTCCATATCCAGTTTCATTTTCCAGTCAGTGTGTACAAACCCAGCTCTGTCACATTTAGAGAGCACTTCCTCCCAACATGTTCTACTTTTGTTTAGCAACAATGAGATCATTTCCATTTGCTCTATTTCCTAAGTGCTAGTGGATGTATCTTGTACAATCTACATCCTTCCCACACAACTCCCCTGCTTTAACTACAGTGAAACAACTGCAGTTGGAACCTATTCATTCATTCATTTTTCAGGCTCAGTTCCATTAGATGACTAGAGGCTTGCTGGTTTCATTTTCATTGGAAGCCAGATTCACTTCATTAGACTCCAAAAATACCAGTAGGAGGTACAATACCGTGGACATGAAGGTGAAGATCATGGCCAGCAAAAACACTGAAGGATTAAATGCTTGCCATTACCTTTGTTCATCAGATATTTCCAGTGGAAAGGCAAAGTCAATACAACTCAACAGAGACGTTATCTATGGAAAGTCTCAGAGCTGATAAGGTGAGGTCTGTTGCCATACACCATAATACTCCTTGCCCTTGAATTTTACAAACATTCATCAAGGTTTTCATTCATTAATATTTACTTCAAGCCCTGGAGCTGAAGCAGCAGCACAGCTCAAGCATTCAGGCCAGCCATAGATGGCCAAGACATTAAAATTTGTGGAACTCATTCAATCCCCAACCCTTGCTGCTTTAACACTTCAGGCCATGATCTCAATTGTACTTAAAGTCAGAAGCTGCTGATGAAAACAAACGCTTCCACCAAAGAGCTGCAGTTCAATTCTAATGCTTCAGTGTTAAGACCAGTTCTCCCTGCCACTGTCCCCTCTCCAAAGCAGATTTCCCTAACAGCATGTCCTGGATTCTATGTTTCAGCTTCCTAGCTGAACAGCTTCAGGCAGAGACATTGTACGCACCGCGTGGAAGACTAAGGACAACGATTTGGTGAAAGGAAGGGCTGCCATGAGCCAGTGGATCTTAAAGACATCATTTCTGGGAAGAAAAAAAACAAGGAAGAGCATTACTTAAGAGCCAGCAGTATAAATTTCAGTTTCCAAGGATATTTCTTTAAAACTTGTAAGTGTCAAGCAGTCAATCCCAGGCTGAGCTGGCCATCAGTGTGAAAAGATTCCCCTTAACGCTGCAGTCCAGTTTCTGCAACATCCTGAGCAATATTTCAACTTCATGTTCTAAACCCCTGATTTTTACTGCTTGGGGTAATTAAAATTATTAACTAACAAGAATATCCTGCATACATCTATATATCTCCCTTAACTGTTAGAAAATTTGTCAAACATAATTCAAACCACAATCAAGATATTTATGGCTTTCTACTGCCATAAGTTGCCATTTCCCACATGAAAAACAGTGATCAATTTTTTTCTTGTTATTTATTTTCAAAGTCATCTCCTTTTGACAGCAACTACAGGAATTTCCTGTCTATTTTTTGCCACAATACAGCCTAATATGTACACTACCTGAAGAACTTTCAACAGAAGATTTGATAACTTTAGAATGACAGGCTGCAACAACAATAAGTACTGAAGTAGTTTTCAAATATAAACTGTGTGTATTAAGCATACAAACCTGAGCCAGATTTGGAGTCTTAAGTGATCAAATGTGACGGTGAATTGGGCATTACAAGAAGAGGAATAAAAATAAAAACCAAACAAGGTAGGCCTGTACTTGTCACAGACTGAACTCACCTGCGTTTGCGAAGTATGTGGATCCATACAGTCCCAGACAGGAAAAAGAAGATAGCCATGGAAATGTAAAGTTTTGGCAGTGGGATTTCACCTGCTGAGAGGTAGCTTTCAGGATTCTTTTCCGTAATATCTATCTGAATATCAAAGGTGTGTTATGTGTACAGTTGAAAAAAAACCATTTTGTTAAAGTACTGAGTTAACAATTACATTTCGCAATCAAATTCACTCATTTAAAATGAGTTTTTCTGAAGTGGGGACTTAGGAGACTCTGAAAAAAAAAAAAACAAAAGCTACTCTTTATCCTCAAGAATCTCAAAACATTTTGCAAAACTATTCCCACAAGAATAATCCCCTTGGAAAACAATGCTTCAGTTATGCAACATCATTCAGAAAGGCAAAGTAATTTTCCCAAAGAATGGTTGTTCTCTACCAAATGTCACAGTTTGCCCACCTTTGATTCAGAAACAATACCTACAATAGGCTGCCACACTATTATCCTGTGACTGAGAAAACAGAAGCATTATTTAGCATCCTATTTATACCCCTAAGTGGCTTAGTCATATGTGCTAGGACTTCAATACAATAATGCATCGAGTCTGGTTTGAAGTACTGAAGCTGTCCTGCATCTCTAAGTACATCTCAGCACATCAATCATCCAGGTTTTCCTCTCTTTCCAATTTCTTCAGTGGGTCAAAGTGGCAAATAGCAATTCAGGAAAGCTGGTCTTCTAAACATACAACTTCAGAAGCAGATTTAAAGTACTCTGAGTCAAGTTAGGGCTGCTGAGTTTTACCACCTCCATGTTCCCTTGAAGTAGCATTAACACAAACGTGTAAAAAGCAGTTCAGGGGCTGATCTGGCTAAGGTACCTCAGTCAGTGAGAGGATTCAGGACAGGACCAGCTCATTATACACCAGCACGAGCACAGGAAAGAGGAAAAAGGGAAAGCCCGAGCTCTGATAATGACCAAAATCACATAGGACCAAACTCTTGTGTATCAAAAAAGATGAGACATTTGCTAGAACGTATTGTCTTTAGGATGTGTATCTAACACCATAAAAATACAACTTTAATTAGGCCAGAAAAAGCAAAAACACTGAATTCAAATACTAACAATTTACATTACAGCAACAGCCTTAATATCTGCAATCATGTAAAGAGAAAAGTGACTTTTGAGTGCAGCAAAACACAAGCAGCTGGTATAGCTCCCATCTCATTACAGCATCAGGTCACAACTGTGTGGATTAAACCCAGCCCACATTCAGCTTTCAGATTTTCAGGCATTTCTGCAAAACCAGTGTTTTAATTATTTTTACAGTAGTCATTTCTTTCAGGAATGCCACTGCAGAGACTGGCACACAAGCCTGAATCACTTCCCAGCCCGTATGTGCACTCATGTGCAGTGTGTGCTTAGTTACAAGCCGGAGCTGGAAGCTGGATGTTGCAGTCTAAGTGAATGAGTTAATTATCCTTTAGAAGCCATACTCACATCAAGACTAAACAGCAGCTGATCGTTAGCCGGCCCTTTCTTGCCAACACACTTATGGAAATACAGGCTGTAGAGACCTTCTTGTTTATCCGAGCTGATGTTAAAAAAGAACTGAAAATAAGGAATAGAAAAGTCAGCATTCTTCTCATTCACCACAGGGTTGCCCTGGTAGGAAGTCATCTCTACTGAAGCATGAAAGAAATCAGTCATTTGAGGTCAGTTGGTTCCCTTCAGCAAACAGACTGTTCTGAGGATACCAGCACATCTGGAAGTTTCAACAGAATTCCAGATGCAAAATCATGGCACTGTGTAGGATTATGCACTCTGGTAAACCAAGCCTGTTAAGTATCAGTGCTTAACTTGGTTCACCACAGAGAAAAGATAACCACAAGTATCATATATTTGACATGGTGAAGCATAACATTTTTCTTACAGTTGGCCTGCAGCTTTTCTGTTCCTCCCCCAACTATGCAAATTGTGATAGCTCTGGAAATGAGATTTGTGTCAGATAACAGAATTTAAAACGTGTTTGTTTTATAGTAACCAACCATCACAAGTGAACCAGGGTGCTCAAACAAAGCAGTAATCTGGTTTCATACAGAGGATCTTCCCCTTGAGTCATCAGTCAGGTCATAGCTATTTGTTATCAGCAATCTGCACTACTGGCATCACAGTAAACTTTAATATGCTGAGGCTCACAGACTATGATACTTAGAACAGCATCACACCAAAGCCAATTTAAAAGCAGCTCCCACAATGTATAAAGAAAGATTTCCATCCTTGACGCTTAGCTCAGTAAATTTTCAGGCAAACTCTTGCTATCAGAGAGACATCTATATACCAGACCTTCACTTTTCCAAAGTAGGACACTGAAGGAACTGTGTTTAGACACTGACAGACGCCCTACCTGAAATGAAAACGTTCCTCTGTCACTGCGAACAGGATGTTCTTGTTCTACCATGCGCTGGGAAAAGGAAAAGAGACCTTTAGATTTTCTTAAGCAGGTAACTAAAACATTTGGCCACATCAACCAGACAATCAAATTTGCATTCTGTATATTTACAGTGGAGGCTGAGAGCAACAGCAAATACTCTCCATTTTTTGGCTATGATTATACTGGAATATGCCCCCAGGTTCTTTCTGAAAGAGAACACCAAATAGTTTCTTACCTGGGAGGATGTTGTACTTCGTTTGAACTTCTTACCTAGAGATAAAAGTATTAATGGTACATTTAGTGTTTGCATTTAGACATCCTCAGAAACCACCACGTTGTCAATATCTCACTCACATCTTCCTACACCTGTCTGCGTGGCAGTTTCCCAGCTAATCATTAACAGATTCTTTCCCAGTCTCTCCTTACTCTCACAGGACTCTTCCCACAGCCAGCATTCATTTGGAATGCATCCTCAAATACCAGGATACATTTCTCTACTCTTACACCTCCTACAAAAGCCTACCCCAGAAATCTTTCCAACCCTTTTGCTCAAAGTGGTGCAGGAGGCAGATGACCTAAACCAGATGCAAGCCACCTCTCTGACTTTTTAATGTTAGGACTGAGTACTGTTAATCTCACTGACAAATCTCAACCTGAGCATTAATACATGGCCTGAAAAACATACGGAAATCCTAATTAACCATGAGGAAGGAATAAATTCACAGCTTTCCACTAAGCTCCCAGTAAAAATACAAATAAACAAAACACAAAAGCATAGGTGACCTGCCAGCTCAGCATTTCTTCTAAACTTGAGGTGACAGGAGCCTTCAGTAGAGCAGCATGCCAAGTTCACAGTCTGACTCTACTCCTATAAGAAGCTTTTCAAACGTAAGGTCATCCCTTTCTACCAGGAAGCAAAAGTTCAAGACTCGAGCTTTGCTTTTGGCTCCCACACCTCGGTGCACTGTCCATGCTCATGCTACACTTTTTACACCAGGGAAGGTAAAACCACAGCTGTCAGATCCATTCTCTCCAGTGCCATCCATCCTTGGTTCTCTCCTGACTTGTTAGAACAGCTGTGCAAGCTTTTGAACGGTATCAAAGCTTGGGAACGTGACAGGCCAAGGCAGACTCAGACTACTCCAGATCAGACTGCTCAGCAGCCTGATCTGCAGTCTAAACTCTGCCAGGAAGGGATAACATGAGCTAATCCCATTAGAGCTGAGATTATAAAATTGTTTCGTCTGCTGGTCTGGAAGCCAGACAAAGGTTTGTGCCTCCTAGAAAGATTCCTGGTATACTTACTTCTCCCTCCCCATAGTTTCTAAGTGATAGACTAGAGTTCAGCTCTTCAGACAGACACAGGCTCATACAAACATTGGCTGGAAAGGATTTGTGGAGATATTAAATCCAATTTCTGACTCAAAGCACGCCTCGTGTCAACTGTATCATGCTGGCCCTGGTTTTACTTAGTCAAGCATTTAAAACCTCGAGAGATGGAGATTGGATTGCACAAATGATCTGCTACAATGCTGGAACACCTGCTTAGGAAAGATTTCTTATTTATTTTACTTATTTTCCATCCTAACATCCCATCTGAGACATCCAAGACTTAATAAAGGTAAACAAACATTGTGTGCCACTACTAAAAATTGCTTGAAATCATTGTCCTCTTAACCTTTCTGCAGCTAGCTGCTGTTGGGCATAAAATTCCCCCTTTACCCTTCTTTTTGCCAGACAAAAGACAGCTGAGTTGTTAACCCCTCCTCACAGGCACTGAAGGCCTCCACCACTCACTGTCTCTCTGATGGATCAACAGGAGTGGTGAACACAAATCACTGAGCAGGAGGCTCCAGCCCCAAGGCAGCTCTGTGCACAGGTTCACACAGGATGGACACTGAGTTCTAGCCCCAGGGACCCCAGAACATGATCACAACTCAGAGCTGGATGCACAGCAATGAGGAATCAGCAGTGAGAGCACACACAGGTCAGGTTCAGCTGGCTTACCTTTGCCATCTGTATTTTCGATGGTCTTTGGAGGATTTTTACCAGAATCACTGCTTGGTTTAGAAGTTTTTAGCAGCTTGGTATTTAAGGCAGTACCATTTTCCTCAGATACAAATAAAATTTTAGGTAACAAAGAAGCAGCTTCTGAAGAGAACCGTACTTTCACACTAAAGAAACAAAGAGGTTTTATTACAAAATGAAAGTAAAGCAACATTTGAAAAGAGGCTATTTGTCACAGTCATATACCCAACAAAGGAAAAGCAACCTGTCTTGACTTGTTTTTTGTACCACAAAGATCAGGCCAGAACCAGATCATGACTTACAGCAGAACTGATCCTTGTGGGAAGAGTCACACTCTACACAAAATACAACAGCAGATGAAGAAAATTAAAATTCTTCAGCTTTGGTAAGCACGGTCTCACTAGAAACTGTGTTACCACACATGTGCTCTTGCAAAAGAAAGCAATGCAGACTTGAAGGTACTTCCATAAAAAAGATAATTCAGACAAACAATAAAATGGCATATTGAGTGCAAAAGTGACCTAAGACATCAAAGCTCAGGCCTCCAGCACAATTAAGGTAGATTGCTTTTGCCTGTTGTCCCTTTACCCCGCCAATATTCAGGAAGAAATCTTTTTCATACTGCAGATGTTTTACTTTTACACTCACCTCCCCTCAACTCTCATTAACCCCTTAAAAAAACCAAGCTACATGCACAGCAGCTTTCCAATACCTTAAAAAAAACCTCAAATGTTACATTATCTTGAACTAAAGAAGGAACTTTAAAATGTCTTGTACGCTCTTTACTCACACTTCAGTTCGGATCTCTAGAAGCAAGATTACAACAGAGACATCTGGCTCTGGTGTCTTCTTCAAGATACAGTAATCCACTTCTTCATCCTGGTAACATGAGCAAACATCTCTGAAGTGCCCTCTGGACATGCTCCCCTCCAGGCACAGGTTACCATTCTCAGTCCAGCAAGGTGGAAATCCCAATTATCTTTCACATCCTGCCCATGTCTGAAGTCCCCCCACCTTTTCTTTCCTATTTCTTCCAACCACTCCCAGAGTCAGGTAACGAGATGTCCCAGCTTAGAAAAGCAGGTTCACGTCTGTTACTCTTACCAGGTAAGTGGAGAAACCGTCATTCCTTGTTCGATCCAAGCTGAATCCCACCTATGAGACAATTGAGAAGAATCTGTCAAACTGAAGCCAAATCACTGCTGAAAGAGTTAAAGATACTGCTTTCTAACAAGTTAATCTACATTTAAGGCAGAATTCAGATATTTTCTCATCATCTAATTAGGCAGAAAAACACATTCAAATGTAACAAACTCGTCCATATTCACCAAGAAAAAAAATATGATTCAAACCCAAACTAAATCTGGAGTATGGAAACATTTTAATTTGTTTCAGTATTATTCCAGACATTTTTGCTTGTCAAAAACATTTAATACCTTTATAACAATGAAGAGATGAAACTGTGCAGCAGAGTAGGAACTCAGGTCTGTTACCTAATCTAGTATTTCAGTCTCTCTATTAAAACTCCTAATATAACATGCTTTATAACATGTAATATTAGAGTTCTCTCACAAATAGGACTGTCGCTGTTCTGGAAACCTACTGACACAATGATCACAAGCTGAATTGCAATGCAACAGGGCACAGTGTGAAAAAAACCTCGCATCAGAGGAGTGCTTAGGAAACTGATGTTCACTATTAGTTATAGTTGTGTGCATTGAGGTCAGCAGAGGATCCAGTAAGTTAAAGGTTCATCCTTAAAGCAGAATGGAAAGTGCTCGGGGTAAATCTCAATACACAGCTCCTCATAATTGGCTCATGCTGGGAAACAAAGCCAACAGCATCACGAGTTTGGATCTGACACTTCAGACAAGTGGAGGCCACCAGAGCAGGGGCAATTTCACAGGAAGCTTCAGAGGAAGGAACTCACGGATAAACTGTCCATGTCATCAGAGCTCACTGCTGGCTTCAGGGAAAGGTTGCTGACATTGACTCTCATGAAACCATCCTTGAAGAAGCCAAAGGTATTCAGGTGCACTTTCTGCCTCACATCATCCTGTCAGAAAGGAAAGCAAGTTTAGGAACACATGCAGAGTCATCTGCTGCAGCAAAGGGGAAGCAGGGTGAGCAACTGACACTTGAATCTTCATGCAAAATATCTAATTATACAAACAGCAAATTTCTTTAGGATACCTTCAGATGTAACCAACTATTTCACTGGAATGGACCAACTTTCCCAATAACCTGAACAGCAAGAACTTTAAACAGACATATCTCTGCTAACTGCCTGGCTACGCTACTGGGAAACACACAAGCAAAATTCTGGAAGAATTTAAACATCTGGCATTACCGATTAAACAACGTATAGCAAAATCCCCCACAGTGACTGCAGACACATCAAGGCAGCTATTGTTTGAATGCTGGCTACTGTCATCGCCACAGACTGAAGAGGAAATAGGTGCCTTTGGGGATCTTGCCTAACTGAGAGCTGGGGTTTGGCCAAGTGTTTAGCAAGTGCACTGTCATCCCCTCAGACCATCTGTGTTTGGCAGGGTCAATGTTTGGACAGGCAAACACCAATACCCTGGGAAACTATGTGCGAAAATAAAGTTTTGTATGTAGTCCCATACCTCCAAATGATTTTTTGGCATAAAATAAACAAAAATTAAGAACAGAATAAATACTGAAAACAGAATTACTTGGGTTAGTTTCTCTAGCAGGAAAATGCTAATTCCCTCCTCTACTCCCAGTTTAGCTGCAGAATAATTTCCTTCCTCTCAGCCTGGCAAGGAAACCATAGCAATTGATCTCTTCTCATGCCCTGCTCAGTTGATAAAGGTTCAAGTACAGTGAGCTTTAATTTTTCTTTTAAATAAGGAGGCCGTGAAGGACCTCCCATGAAAAGTAGTTGACGTCACACACAGCTGCCACATCAGGTGACAAAAGGTCACATGCAATGCCTACAGCTCATCCCTCAAACCCACTGGGTCATTAATTGGAAGAATAGCAGAAACAAGGCAACAGAAATCAAAAAGCAAATTTAAAATGGAACTTAAAACATTTGACAAGTTGGCACTAAAAAAAAAAAAGGTTCTTCCTCTTGCTTTTTCCAGGAAAATGTAATCAGATTGCAGAACACTCTAAAAAGAGAAGTGACCTGCTAAAGGGAAACTGTTCTGGAGACAGTCCTGGAAGACTGAGCTACAAATTGTAAGTACAAAAAGTTCTTTCTCTCCCTCTAGCCCAGTATTGATTTTGACATCTCTGCACAAAACGTCCCTGACTCATATCACTCACTGTAATAGCAGGACACTAATCTTGACACAGCTAACCTGTAACCTAGCTGTAATAAGATCACCCTAATAGAATCAAGTCAACCTGGCAAATAACCAGATGGTTCCCTTAATGCTCAGAAGAGGAAAAAAAGTTACGTGACACAGGGCTTCCAGCAGATGCTTTGTTCAGAGCATTATAGCTCTGCTGTCTTTGGGCTCTAGGTCATGGACCATGCTCAAAACCTGAGCCCATCTGGTGCCTCTAACACTGCATTCCATGTAATTTCCCAGTCAGAACCGAAAACTAATCCTGGCTCCTTACAGGGCACATCAGGTGTATTTAACCCCATCTGGACAGACGAGAATTTGGGTGAATCTGAGGGAAACGCAGTGCCATCCAGCCACGAGGGTTTGTACCTTGCAAACGTGACCAGAAGCAGCTGCTCAGTTCAGAGAACTTGCAAGAGCTCTTCAGTTCAATTGAAGTCATTTGCTCTGCTAATTTACTGATGTGCTCCCCACCACCAGCAGGTAATTAATATACAACACACACCACTTTCCTCCCTGGTTTTATCTCAGCTTTGAGTGCTTAGAGTTTACAGATTTAGTTCACAAACCCTTCAGCTTTACAAGATCCCACACACACTGTCACCAGTTGCCACCAAGCAACAGCAACAGCATCTATTGCTCCACATATTGACAGCCTAAAGACACTGGCTTACTAATGGGGTTGAAAGAACCCAGCTTTTATTTACAATCACTTAACTACTGACTTCAGAAATATTTAAGTTCGCAACAAAGGTGTGAACCCATACAAGTGAATACTTCAGCATCCAAGTTGTTAGCACACACGTTAATTTAATTTACATAGGATGCATTTAAAACTAAGCCTGCCCTGCTGAGAAGTGATGAGTCCCAGATGATCTCTAACAGCTTACAGTCAAATCAATACCCAAAGTTCTCAAGCTTGTCTCCATAAAAGTCTTCCCCAGTTCTTCCACTCCTTTAGGATAAAAACGGATCCTGCAGTATTTGAATAAGGTTACAGGGAAGTGGAACCCATGATCCTGTAGCTCAGAATGGACAGAAAAATATTCTCTACCATTTTACCCTAAATCTAATTGGGACCACACTGCCAGTGCAGTAGAAGTTCCATTAGAGTGCTTGTCCTTACCTGGAAAGATTCTTATTATTTGTGTGAGACTAATAGGAAGGCTTATAATTTGTGTAAGACTAAGTGAATTATTGTGAAAGGTATTTTCAACCTGAGCTATTGAAGTCTGATACTATCAACATTAAAAGGCCACAGGTATTTACAAGCAACCACTGAAAACCAGCATCTTCTCTATAATTCTGTGTCTGACAAAGGCCTTATTTTTGGTCAAGAGAAACATTTCAACTACTTCTAGAATCCTCTGAAAAGAATTTGTCGGTCTTCTATAACTTTCAATTTGTGTAGGATTTCTTTTGTAGGGGGTAGGTTTTGTTAGTTGAGGTGTTTTGGGGTTTTTTACGTGTCTCATTGAACTAATAAAGCTGATAACAATTGCTGCTAAGGCAGAGCTTCTCTGGCAAGGTCAGTCTAACAGCAAGATTCAAGCAAATAATTTCTCTAATTCAAAAAAACCCTATTTTGTACAATTTTATAAAGATAAAATACCATTTTTAGAACAGGAAACTGCTCAGACTTGCTCAGGCTTGCTTTTCTGACAACAAAACAGCTTCACATTAGCACGGTAAGTACAAAGATACAAGAATGAAGCTATTCTGAATTAAGCAACAACAGCTTGTTTGAGGAAATTTAATATCAAACACTCCCACCAAACTGTGGCCTTTAGCTTGGCTCAATGTCAAGGCACACTTGCAAGCAAAGCAGGAGCCACTGGCAGGAACAGCAGAAAGGAGATTTCATTGTGAGAGGGCTCAGTTGCTGGAGCCCGATGTTTACATAAAGGCTGTAAAGCAGGGGATGGAGGAGGAAGGGAAGGACTGCTCAACAATAAAGCTTATGTTTGTAAAGGAGGTGGGCAACGGCATTAACTCACTGCTACTGCTCCCAGCCCTCGGTAGGTCAGTGCTGCAACGCGCACAAAACACCTGCAAAACCAAACCCATACCCCACTCTGATGGGTAAAAGCAGCAATCAGGATTCAGTAACTGATCCAGGCAGTCCCTAACAGGGACTAAAGCCACGATGTTTGCTGCTGAGGATGTTTGCTTGAGGCAAGTTGGAAAGCTTTCTACCTAAGAGTAAAGAAATCCTGCACTCAACTGTTTGTCACAAATTCCTCAAAACAACGATGTAACCAGCACAAGCCTCCTAACTTACTGCTTCAGGAAGAAGTTTACTTTTCCTGAAATACAACAATATTCATGTGGTTGCAATTTAAACGACTACATAGTCTGGAGAATTTCCTAAAACTAAGACACAAACACCTCCCAGCAGTCACTGTATTGCAAAGCCTGAGGTGGAATTCCTGCAAAGTCCTGGATTCTCCCTAAACTGCTAGAAAAGCACAGTAATGCAGGTGCCAGTCATTTACACGTTATTATCTCTTCCAGTGCTGCTACTGGCAGAATATTGCATGTTGCTGACAACCAAAATAAAATTTAAATTCTGAAGACTTGCAGAGCTTTCCATGAGCTACACAGAAGCCGCTAAAAAGCGTCATCCCAAACGCACAGCTCCTCTGTCCGACAAGAGCTGCTCGTGCAGAGCACAACAGGCAGCAGCACAGCTTCACCCTGACCTCCAGCACCTCCCGGCAACAGCCCCGAATAACGAGTTTTTCTCAAATATAGTCACAGGATGACACATCACTCCTTCAAAGCACACCCGGCAGTCTGTGGAAAACCAAACTAGAAAGCATCAGTTCCCTCAGCCTCTACTAATTGCTCGGTTAGTGCAA
This sequence comes from Callaeas wilsoni, assembly GCA_013398955.1. Classification (NCBI taxonomy): domain Eukaryota; kingdom Metazoa; phylum Chordata; class Aves; order Passeriformes; family Callaeidae; genus Callaeas; species Callaeas wilsoni. Next base: position 7,199 of record VWPU01012984.1, on the reverse strand, counting down.
AGCGACTGAATCTGGAAGGGCAGCGAGGCAGTCAGGCACCCTTCAGAGTGACCAGGACAAAAAGGCCACTGCAGAACACAGCTAAAAGGAAACTCGACCAAAATCCCCTTTCAGAAACCTCTCCCTCAGCTCACGGGCAGCCCTCTCTTATGACATCGCTTTTAACGGAACGTGAAGCCATTGCACCTGCAAACCACTGCAATTCTGAGGCCCCTTCACACGCTTTACCCGCGACTAAGAAGGAGGCGGCCAGAACAAGCGGGACGGGACTGTGGGGATGCGGTCAGAGGGAGCGGGAGGGTAACGGCAAAAGCAGAACACGGCGGGGCCCGGGCGGGCTGAGGCGCAGGGGAAGAGCTCAGAAAAAGCGAAGAGAAACAAGGGTCGGGGCACGCAGCAGGACGAAGATAGAGACATGGGGAGACCAATCCCGGCCCGCGGGAGGTGCGCAGGGCCGGGCCGGCCTCACCGCTCCCCTCAGGGCACCCGGGGGCCGAGCCAGCGGGGCCGGGGGCGGCGCAGACCTTACTTTGAGGGTGAGGTGATGGACGCGGGCGCGGGCCGGGCCCACGCGGAGGAGCAGCAGCAGCAGCAGCCCCAGCACGGCCCCAGCGCCGCGGGCCGCCATCTTTGTTCCAGCGTCAGCGTCCCCCGCGCGCCACTTCCGGGTCAGGCGAGTCACGTGTCGGGCGGGGCGAGTCACGTGACCGCGGTGGGCGGGGCCGGGTCCTGTCAGGGAGTCATGGAGGGGTTGGGGATGGGGGCAGCTCAGGGCTCATCGGGTGCCACCCCCTGCCCGGGCAGGGACACCTCCCGCTACACCGAGCTACCCTCAGACCCGTCCAACCCGGCCTTGAGCGCTTCCCGGGGAGCAGCCACATCTTCTCTGAGCAACCTGTGCCAGAGCCTTACCGCCGTCCCAGGGAAGAATTTCCTCCCAATATTCAGCCTGGATTTTCTCTCTTTCAGTTTAAACCCGCTCCCCCTTGTCCTGTCACTACAGTTCCTGCTAAAGAGTCCCTCTCCAGCTTCTGTAGCCCCTTCAGATCCTGGGAGGTGCTGTGAGGTCTCCTCACAACCTTCTCCAGGCTGAACAGCCCCAGCTCCCTCAGCCGTTCCCCATGGGGAAGGCGCTTCCTGCCCTCTTCTCTCCCCCTGAGGCCCTTCTGCGCTCTGCTGGGCTGCCCCTGCCCCCAGGCTGCTCCCCACGATTCCCCGGGTTGGGGCAGGCCCCTCCATGAGGGCCATGGCAGCAGCCAGGCCCTGTGCTGGGTCCCTCCTCAGCCCTGGGACCCCCTCGGCAGCGGGGTCCCTCCTGGGTGGGGGGACCCCCACAGCCATGGGTCTCAGAGGGGGACACTGGCCAAAAGGAACCCCCTGAGCCTCCCCCAGACCAGCCTCTGTGGGGGGACAGAAGGAAAAAAAAAAAGAAACCCAAAAAAAGACTGAAGCTGTTCCTACCTCAGCCCTGCAGAATCGTCCACAGGGAGATGTGGGATGGTTGTTTACAGGGAGGGGTGAAGTGGTTGTTTCCAGCTCAGCCGTGGATCTACCAGCAAGTTCCAGCTTCTTCCTGGGAGCTATGGCAACAGCAGACGTCTGAACATCAGGTAGTCCAAACAACAGGAAAATTGCTTTTCTATTTAAAGCCAGGGTTAAAGTATTGATTTTGAATATCGCCAGAAAAATATGTAACAAACAAAGGGATTTCTGCTTCTTTACAGGAATAGTTTTGCACCTATTTAAACTATTTTGCGCCTATTTTAACTAGTAGTTGTAGTCACATTTACAAGTAAAACAAAAAGCAGATTGGGCCTGGTTTCCATGACTTGTTGCTCAAAATGACAGTAACACAAGAAGCAAAGTGAACATGAATAGGGGCAATTAAAATGGCTTTTTGGCTGACACCTTGCTAAAAAAAAAGAAATTTGAAAGACAACGCAATGGGAAGCCATCAGTGTCAATAAATCTAATTTTTCAGTGAGGAACCCTGTACTTTCAGCTCCCAAAACTCAGACATTCTGATTTTCCCTCTCAGTGTATGGCGTAACAGCTGTGCAAGTTCTGTTATCTAGAGACAGATAAACAACTGGACTGGACCAGGCAAGTGGAGGTGAAAAGAGAGAGGAAAATCCATGGCCATGACCTTTATTTTATCAAGATTATCTAGTATGTCCCATCTTTATTTAGAGACATGATTCAGGTGTTCCTGTACATTTTTTTTTTTCTCACAATTTCATTTCCCCCTTGTATATTCTTGGGTGAAAAAATAAACAAGAGAAATCTCACCAACAGCCAAAGAAACCTGGACTGGTACCAGGAAATATCTGGAAGCATGAAAAAAAAAGAATAAAAAAATCTGTTTTTCTAGTAATGTTCTTTCTCCGGGCAGTACGCGTGGGTGCCACTAGATGTCCTGGCAGCATCAGCCCTTGCACCGCGCAGAGCTGCAACACAGGTTGCAAAAAACCCACGGACCTCCAAACATCGGATGATTTATTCTAAAAAACTCTGGTTAGATATTTTTTTTGGAATTAGGGGGAAGGATTCCTGGGGGCTTTTTTTTTGGTGTTTTTTTTTTTTTTTTTTAATATTGTCATTATTATAATCCCTGTGCACGGACCACCTGGGAAACCTGGGCGGTTTTGACTCCTGAGAAACAGCTCCTTGCAACCACAGCTGCAGCACAGGCTGTCATGCCTTGCTCCACTAACAAGTACCAGGCACGCTTTGACTGCTTGATTGGTCAAAGAGCACGAAAAATTCCCCCATAATTCTGGGATTTGGTTCAGCTGCAGAGCCTCTTTAAGTCTGAGGATGCTTCCTTCAGAAGAAGAATCATCCTTAGTCTGAGGATGATTCCTAGCAGTCAGGGATTTTTATGCAACAGAATGGAAATTTTCTAAAGAACTTTATTTTTTTGCAACGTTTCTTCACCAGCTATTAGGGTATTGTGGTAACTGTAAATTCCCCCCCTTACCTATGCTAAATGAACAAAACATACTTTCTTTGGCTATGCATTTTTCTAAAAATTTGTATGTTAAAAGATGTCTGTACTTAAATTTACATCTCTGTCAGGATGCAAAGCAACCTCTGACTATTATTAATAAGATGTAACAATAACTTTTGTTGTGGCATTGATTTGTTTCATTGTGGCTTCCACACAAGATCACTTTGCTGTATGTCTGATGTTCCCAGTACATGCAGTTATTCTTAGCCTGGATATCTTTTTTTCTTTACTCCTTCATTGTAACTAAATATATAACTAGAACTCTTCACAGACTTTTTTTTTTTTTAAGTGTATCATGGACAACTGTCGAGGTTGGATGGAAGGTATCAGCAGTGTCAGAAAATCATGATGGAGGGACAATCTGCAGGTACAGCTCAGCACAGAATGAAGCAGATTGCCATTCATGACATATTTATAACATATTTTATGAGCCAGGGTACAGGCAGGGAGTGGGGAGGTGAGGAAGATAACACAGACCCAGGGCAGGAGCCACTCAGGATCCAGCCCCACAGTCGCTGGGGAAAGAGAGAAGAGCAGGCCCAGGGGTCAGAGCTGGGAGCAGCCAAAATCGAGGTGATCTGCTGAGTTCACAGCAATGAGACAGGGAGAAGGCTGAGTTGAGAAGTCCATCTGCAGTTTGGGTGATGGTAACCACGATCAGTCGTGCTCTGATGATGGCTGGGTAGGTGCACAGGGACAAAGTAGGTCTGAGATAAGGCCAGATGTGAGCTAGGCTCTGCATCAACAGGATCTACAGCCTGAGCTGGAACTGGGAGCCCCTAAAACACGGGGCAAAGCAACTGGGCTTTCAGGCCAGAGCTTACAAGAAGCTCCTGGATCTGTGGGCAGAGGCCCCAGGTGAGGCTGGCCAGGGCCATAAGGGTTTATCAGGTTTTGATCAGGCCCCTCTGGGCCCTGATGGGGCATTAAAGAGCACCGAGGTCCCTTGTTGTGTGTCTGAGTGATCTGTGTAGTGTTGTAACAGCAGAGAGGAAACAGCTGTGATGATGATGATGGCCTCTAGGAAAGGTGTGTCCTCTTCCTTTCCTGGTGCTGTTTCAGTCTCAGTCTATGAGAGATTACAAGCAACATCCATATTCCTTATCTTGGACATGGGTAATTGGGGTAGAATTGTAAAATCAAAGGGAAGCAGCTGTAAGGGTGATAACTTTGGAGGAAAGGTACGTTCTCTTCTTGCTATGTCCTGGAAGCTGGAAATGCTTGTCCACGCTCTCAGAGCTGTGATTTTTCTTGCTCTGCATAAGTAAACAAACACAGAGAAAAAAGGTTTCGATGGAACTGTAGCTTAGGGATTTATTTTATCTACTTTATATGGTTTCTCGGTCATTTAGCAGTGAATCTGGCTGTTTTCAAGGGGGATTGGGGTTTCCTAAACAAAGTCCTGGCTTTCTAAAAATGGAATTGCTTCCAGTTGGGTTTTGGAGCTGAATCTGGGAGTGTTCTGAGTCATAACAACAGGAGAGATAAACAGAGAATTTACAGGAATAGGCCCATATCTGGATAACAGATCTGCATGGTCTTGTTCTCAGCGTGGCTGAGGGAAAATTTCCTACCCATCTTCTGTGTTCCTCAGATATGGATTGTACAAACTCAGTGGAGAAGTGCTAGCAATGTAACTTCTAAGTGTAATTTTGAGTTATTTTTTGAGATTGGAACCTACTGAGCTTTCCAGCATCAACTTTGGCATAAAGGGCTTTTAATGGTCCTGTCATTGCTAATTACATTAGTAATTAGGGACCGGCCAAGCTTCAGGCCCTGTTGTTTTGGGCACTGCACGACTGAAAGTAATAATGTAAGTGGCACTCTCTGCCTTGGAGAGTCTCAGGCTAAACAATAAAGACAGTCAAAAATAGGGGAAAATCCTGTTCTAGAAACATCTAGGATTAATTTTATCTAGTTTTTTTCTTGAGCCTCTGTCCACAGAAATGTTGATAACTTGTAATAGTTGTTGGCATGGTTTATTCTAATGTACCATCACAATATAAAACTTGTATTTCTGGCCTTTATCTTTCTGCAGCTGGTGGAGCATTTCTATCTGTCAGTGTGGACAGGTTTCCCTGCCCATGCTGGTGTAACAGGTTTGCCCTGTTCCCCTCCCAGCTCTTTGTGCAAAAGGAAATTCCACGCAAACTTAGCTCAGATGATACCAGCGCTGCTTTCTGTTTCTGTACATTCTTTTTCTGCCAGTATTTATGGGTTAACCTCTCAAAAAGTCGTGATGCAACCGTGCTGTCTGGTTTTGTAATGTGCCCTGGGTGGATCGAGGGCTGAGGATGGTGGGCCTGGGAGCCTGTGGAAGTACAGGCCCTTGGAAGACTGTGGTTGTGCTTCAGGCAGCAGGGCAGGCTTGGATATTCAAATATGTTGGCAGTAGAAGGAAGAACTATTCTAAAATGAGCTGAACAGGGTGTCTCTTAGTTGTTATGAAGTCAGGCCTTTAAAGTAATAACTTTTAACCATGAACAAAAGCACTGCCTGTTGTGTCTCTCTTCAAAGACAGTTGTGGAGAGCAGCACTGTCCTCTTATGTTCAAATCAATGGAACTTGGATAAAAATAAATGCGATTCTGTTATTAACATAACATTTGCCTTCATTGTTGTTTGAAATGTTGGAATTGCTCAATGTGTTTTTCTTCCTCATGTAGGGTAACAGCCAAGCATCAGTGGAAGAAGTGCATTAATCTAGAGGAGATAATGCTTGTTGTAGCAGCTGGTCAATTTTTATCTTTCACATCAAAACCATCCCCACCCTTTATGAGCAGAAGCCTTTTACCTCAGGTGAATTAATATGCTTCCCTTTTTATTCCCCCCACGTAAATCTCTCATGAATAGGTACAGCAATAAATATATCAGTCTAAAGCTTTTTTTTACATTTCCCATAGCTGAAAGCAGAAACGCAAAATGAGATTAAGTGACACAGCTCAAATAAACGATACAGAGGAAGAGGATCACAAAATAAATATTTTTCTGGCAAGGAAATGAGCCATTTTCTGCAAGGCCTGGGTAATTGCTACAATAACCCACATTTATGCAAAGGCAGATAATTTGGTTATTTTCCTGCTTGCTTGTCGAGCATTTTGGTGACAGATGGTGGATTTAATATTCTTGGATTTGGGTTATTTTGGGGGTGGGGGGATGTATATACTGCTTAGCTGAGTTAGGAGTCAGCCCTTGCAGTGAGTTCACAGAATTAATTCAGTTGGAAAAGACCTCTAAGGTCATTGAGTCCAACCTGTGACCAATCCCCACTCTGTCAGCCAGACCATGGCATTGAGTGCCACATCCAGTTTTTTCTTGAACACCTCCAGGGACGGTGACTCCACCACCTCCCTGGGCTGCCCATGACAATATTTAATCACCCTTTCTATGAAAAAATTCCTCCTGATGTCCAACCCAAACCACACATAAAATTGCTTCAAGGGTTCTAAGTTCTAAGGCTGTGGGTTCCCTTCCTTTCTAGGGCCCTCGCCTCCTTTACAAATGACCAAACCAGGAACATTTACTTCAAAACCAGCCTTACCTGGCTCGGGGGAAGGGAGGTAAGAGGCAGGGAAGGGCACCCGAGGGCGGGTGGGGCTCGCATCACCCTCTGTACTCAGCACAGCTGAGGCATCTCAAGTACTGCATTCAGTTTTGGGTCCCTCACTTGAAAAAGGATATTGAGGTCCTGGAGTGTGTCCAGCAAAGGGCAACAAGGCTTGTGAAAGTTTCAGAAAGCACAGAATCACAGTATAGTTAGGGTTGGAAGGGATCTCTAAAGGCCATCCAGTCCAACCCCCTGCAATGAGAAGGGACCTCTTCAACCATACCAAGTTGCTCAGAGCCCTGTCCAACCTGGCCTTGAATGTTCCCAGGGATGGAGCATCCACCACTTCTCTGGGCAACCTGTGCCAATGCCGATGATTCTGTGACCAGGGCAGGGAGAGCCTCCTTCCCCAGTGACACCCATTCCTTAGCGACCCTCTCTTTCAATCGACCCGCGCTCCTCCATTGATGCCCATTCCCCAGCGATCCGCGTTCCTCGTTGATCCCTGCTCCCGCATTGCCCTCGCTCCGCGCTGACTGCCGCTCCCCACCGATGCCCGTTCCCCTCAGCGCCGCCGGCCGCCCCGCGCTCCCTCTCGCGGCCCGGGCCGCGCCTGCGCTCCGCCGCCGGGGCCGCCCCCCGC
>VWPU01012983.1:0-38050 GCA_013398955.1 Callaeas wilsoni | reverse complement strand
GCCAGTTTGTGTGAGGGAGGATGCGTGTTAACTGCCTCTGACCAGAAGTTTCGCTACTCTCCCAAAACTCTCCTCCTCCCTTCGTGTTTTTGGTGGAGTGCGTGCAAACGTGGCCTCAGCAGATGAGCCTGTGAGCTATGGCCTCCTCCAGCCCAAGCCTGGCCCATGCTGATTTTCAGCAGCCATCAGTTGCTGGGTTTGGCTTTCTTGTGGATACATGCTCCTGTATTAGTCTTGTTTCCTTGTCCCTAGACCAGAGGGAATTGAACAATCGTGTCACCTTTATCGGATCTCAGGTTCCGTTAGGCAGCTGAAGTCCCAGCCCAAAGCTGCACTCAGGTGAAGGATGGGTGGGCTCGAGTGGTTTCAGGTTCCTAATACAGTTTTGCCATAATGGGAAAAACTCCTTTCTAGCAATGTTTAACCTATTTAGCTTAACATTTCAGTCTCTCACGTTCAGTTAAAGAGGAATGTGTCTTCCAATATGCCTGATTTAAGTTGAGCTTTACTCCCAGATATCCTGTAGGTTCTGACTCAGAAGAAACAAAGTCTCTAAAGTCAATGAATTATAAAGGAACGTAAGAAGGTATTAAGAGAATACTGTAATCAGTTTTTGAGATAAGGAAAAAGGGCAAGAAATTATTATATGTCCCACAGTTAAACAGATAAATTGATATAACAATGGCAGCAACAACAATAAAAATAACAGCTATTATTATTATTATTATTATTATTATTATTATATACAGAGTTGTAAATTCTTAGGCTCCAAAGAAAAGCAGGAAAGCAAATTATTGGCAGCAGGGAAAGTCAAAGTCATGATGTTTCTTATATGATAATATCAGTTCTGTGCAGCTGCTTGAAAAATTTGCATGTAATATCAAGAAAAGAACATCTGCTGCTCAGTATGCAGCAGACCACCAAAGCTGCTGTAGAGAAGAGGTGGGAGGAACGGATGAATAGGAACTGGATCATGATAAACAAATCAAGAAGTAGCATCCCACTGAATGACATGACCTCTATTATCACTTTCTAAGTCAGGTACTCCCACCTCTCAACCCAGGACTAGTGTTCATGATGATGAAGGTAGCTGCCGTAGGCAGGTCAACTGGTAGTAACCTTATTGTAAATTTGGTGACATGGGATAATATTCACAGGATGAATGTTTTCCAGAACACTTAAAATATAAAATAAATACTTTCAAAGTAACAAAGTCCTTGATATGGACTTGTGAGCACATCACCTAACACCATCTTCCAACAGGTACAGAGCTAAGGTGTGGAAGCCAGGAGGCAAAAGACTGTGTCAGATACAAGTGTGGAAAATGATACCAGAGTAAATGTATAAGGATCCATTTGTGACTAATCACTTGTAATGGGAAAGATGGGAGTCAGACATATAAAAAGCTATTGCTATATATACATATATATATTTTCTAAAATTTGTGGGGTTTATTTCATATATATACACACAGGCATAGGTTGTTAGGAAACCTTTCTTTTTAAGAGTTATAATAAACCATTTAATTTTATTTCCATTATTTTCACATATTTATGTTACTTGTCTTTTTCTATCCTTCTATACCATCCATGTTAAAGAAAATATACTATTTGGGATCATTTTAGGAACCCATTTATAATGCAGCACTGCTCAAAAGATGTTTTAAGATGGGCTATTTTGGGTTGAGATGAGCACAATTATCTAATAATCTAATAATAATTTTAAAATCTGTGCTACCATCTGTGCAAAAGCCCTGTTAGAGGCTCTACTTCAGCACGGCATGGCTTGCTTAAAACATGAATCAGTATCTTTAGTGGGCAGGTGTTTTTTCTAGTTTTTTGCTATCAGAACAATCTTTCTTCTCTATATTATATGCACAGAGGTCCATTTCTAGAAAAGAAAGTTACTAAGAGAGTATTGCTGTTATAAAAATCACTCTACTTGCTATGTGCGACAATTCTGATTGATGGATTCTGTAAAAGAGAGGGAACTGAATTTTTAGCATAATCTGGAGAATTTTGTGAGGTACAACATTATGAAGTGCCAAGCATGGTTATTAGTCACAGAGAGATCTAAGACTTTCACTTATTTAATCAGTGAACAGAAATATTAAAAAAAAGTGTCATTTTGTTAGTCACGACCACTGAGCTATTTTTTGCGGAAATTATTTTCCGATTTTGAGCAATGAGCAAAGCTGTTCAAAACCTGTTCTCTCCTCTGCCACACACCTGTGAGCCCCTGGAGTGCAAGCTTGTGTGCTGTTATGGTGCTAGCCCCATGTAAACATAGATGCAGATCATTTTAGTGTTTCAGCTTAATCTAGAAATAACAGCTGAGTAATACCATGGATTTATATAAACATAAATGCCATTCTAGCTACACCTAAGTAAAATCTATACTCTGAAAACTGCAATTCATTTTGCCTTCAGAGCCTGAGGAATAAATGGTAAAGTAACATGAACAAAAAAGGGGGAATGAGACCCTGAGGATGCTGCCTTATGCAGCTTCACCACCTGCACAGTCACACACAAATTTTGCTTGGCCAGATAGAGTGACTTTTGTCCAAAAAGCTTCTGTCAAGTATTACTTCTTTTGGTATTCTCTTAGTCTGAATGGCCTGGTGACTGGATTAGGAGGAAGATAAGCAGAGGGGAAAAGAAATGAAGGGAAAAAAAAAATTATGCCGTTAAGATATTCAGTTTCCTCTATGCATTGTACATAAAATAAAGAGGTTAGTAGAGTTTTCTCCCCCTTCTGTCCTTCCAGCTGTGGAAAAAAGGTAGGATATGATACTTGGTTATCTATCCGGACTCAGGCAAGCAAGGAAGATTCAGGAGACATGTACACACAGAAAAAGAACGGAATTGAAACACACACAAATAAATATTTACTGGTAACTATTCTAGGTCAGGGACTTTCTTTAAACCTCAGACTGAAATCTGAAATACTCTTCATTGCTTCACCAAATACCCATAAAATAGAAAAGCAACGTTTTTTAGCAATCTTCTGCAGCATCCTGTTGTGTAATAACTTCTAGATGTATATTTAAAAAAGACTTTGGAAGAGAGTTTAAATATGAGACACTTCTCAAAGTTGTGTCAAGTAAGAGACTTTATGATAGGGAGTCTCTCATTAATATTTGCCTCGTGTGAGTCATAATTCATTTTGTCACAGACTATAGTGGCAGTACTTTGCTTTTATTAAAATGATAGCTTTGTTGACTATTCAATGTTTGAAGCCATTGCGTAACAAGGGTCACTTTGTGCCTCCTCTGTCACCACGACCTTCAGATTTTTACTTTACTTTCCACTTCAGTCTAACATCCTGCTTTCATTTACTTGATGGTTCCATGGTTCAATAGCACTTAGAGAGATGTTGACAGCAAATGGAAAAGTTTGAAGATACTCTTGTTTAAAATAAGACTGTCTATACATGTTATATACCAAATTTATTTTCTTTCTCTTTTTAGATTAATGACAGTTACTGTAAATGATAGCTTTGGTTTTGTTCTTCAACAATTACTAGTTTTTGCTTTTTCCTACCCTCTATGCTTTCCCCCTGCCCTACCATGCCCTGCGCCTCATGTCTGTGCAAGGGGTACACCTCTTAGCCTATACCAAAGTCAATTAGTGTTCCTTCTACTAGAAGTTAGTATATCCAGCTTTGGGATGAAAAGCATAATATCTTCCAAAGATGTTGTAAATATTATGTACTCTGCTCACTGCAGCTGACATGAGAGCACAGCCCAGGGAAGGGAACACTCTGAGGTTCTCTGTGGCTTGAAAGTGCTGAGCTGCTCTTCCATGCTGCAGAAGCAGGAGCTATTTCTTCTCATCTGTCTTGAAGCAGCCTCTGTGGTAGGATTGACAAATAGATACTCCAGGGCTCAAGGAAACAAATTTAGCTTCTAGATGGGATGTTGACTCACAAAAATGTTCTCGCATTCACAGGGACAATGGGGACACAGAAATACACCTACATGGACTGTATAGTTTAACAGGAATGTAGAATCTTGCTGGAACTGAGTCCAGTGCAGTATTTTTGCTTGAATTTAGTAATTGTAACACACAAGAAGCTCTTCAGTATTTCTCTTAATGCTTTAGACATATATTTCACTTCTCTTCATTCAGAAATATATGCATCCCAGAATGTCATCCTTTATCTTTTAAATTAAATTATAATTATTTGTGATGAGATGTCCCTTGAGAGCTATGACACAACATGGAGCATTTTTACACCTCTGGGAATATTTGGATACTTTCCCTCAGTTTCATTTGATAATAGTCTGTGCCATTTTGGTCAAAATTACTATGTGTTTAACCTTTGTGTTACCCACAGTAAAGCACTCTAATAATGAAGAAATCAAATTCTATTAATTCTTGCTGTCCTGTTTGATTGTGACTCTTGCTTTCTTGAAAGTCTTGGAATGTACTGCCTAAGCCATCTCTGCTCACATTTGTCACACTGTCTCTCACATTGTGTTTCAACCCCCTTTAGTCAGGGATAAAAGAAGGGTACTCAACTGAATTTATTTTATTAAAAGTTTTTAATGACTTTCACGTATTAAATCAAGTGAGTTTTGTGTGATCAGGCTTTATTTGATCTGTCATTAGCATTGGGCATACTGGATCAGGCACAGAAGATGCTCTTGCAGTTCCTAGCACTTTGACTGTCATCAGTATTTGATGTCCATGGCAGTGCGCTGCTGTTGTGTTGTGCATTTCTGAACATGCATTTCAGGTGATTGACTCAGGTAGGAGGAGGCAGTTGAGTGTTACATTTATTGTCTCATTTTTTGCTCTTGTCATTTTAGTACTTCTTTTTACCAGCCTGTTCATGCATTTGTTCATTCCTATGGCTTATGTTATCGCTTATACACAGATGACTTATAGATCCACAATTCCTGTTGTTGTTCCCAGACTCTGCCTTTGTATTTCTCTGCCTGCATCATCTCCATAACTGGATATGTATTAATCTTTCATTACAAACAAAGAAGTTGAAAAGGATTCTTTTTAATCCTGTTGTGTATGTTTTCTGCTCATAAGTACTCCATGTCTCAAATATTGCTTATCTTTCCCTATGCTACAATACTGTGTGAGAGTTTTAAAATGTTCATTATAATTTATTGTATAATTAACACCTTGCAGATCAAAACTGTATTTTTTTTCCCCATGCATTGTATGGGTTTTTTTATAAGTGCGGTTCTTCAGGTATTTTAATTTTGTTTTTACTGTTTACATTACAGATCAAAAAAACCCCTGAAACAACAGATCCCTGGTCTCTGCAAGTCAGGCAGAGCACAAATTATGTTATAAGACTACCACTTCTCAGTCCAGTGACCTAAATTTTAGGTTACAGCAAATATAAAATCTACTGCCTGCTTTTTACCATGCACAATCACATTTATATGATTTGACTTCTTTTTGTAGACTTGCCCAGAATATCAATCCTGTTTATAAATTGTGTCTCCTCTTTTTCTTTCCTAAACTGTAGGAGCTATAAATATAGTAAGAACCATTTTTTGAACAGCTTTTTCCTCTCTGGTATCTTCTATATTAGGTCTTGCTGACTTTTAACAGCATCATTTGTCAACTTGCAAAGTACTTTCAGTTTTGATTTAAACTTTATCTTTGGTTAATTTTTTCAGAATATCTACCCTTTTGTTACATGGTATTTATCATTTAATTTTTGGCTTGGCACATGTTCTTTTTATTCAATACATCCTTCATGTTAAAAATATTTAAAATACTTAATAAGGCATAGTCAGAGATTGATAACACAGCTGTCATTATTGCTTTACCTTGTTGGCAGTTATGTGAATTGCATTTTAATTTTTTGCTAATGTCATTCTTATGCCTGTATAAAATACTGTGTTTAATTTATTTGCAGAAAGTTTTCTGTATTATAGCCGTAAATACACAAAATGATTACAACATTAATGGTTTCTTATCTGTAAGGAACTATCCCTTCTGATGTTTCTATAACTGGTATGTTGACATTCATTAAGAGTGGCTAATCTTGTGCTAAAATTATGGTGAAGGAAGCATCAACACACGGCTTACATTGAGCTAGAGAACCAGCCTCAGGAGGAAAGTTGGAAATCCAACAGGGAAAACAAGTACATGGTTAAAAATTGGGCATAATTTGGAGGAATTCCTGTGCACTCACAGGTCAGATGTAGACTTACCGTTCAGACTGAAAATCAGAAGGTCTTTGGAAGAGATAACACCCAATGTGGTGAGTGAGTGAGATAAGGTGCTACCAGGGGAAAGGGTCTATTGCTACATGGGGTAAGCAGCAATATAGTTCCCTCCACCGTTGCCAGCAATTCTTGTGGGACTGGAGTTTTGCAGATTGACAGTTGTAGCATGGGTGCACAAAGTTAACTTGTACCTAAGCTTTTGTCATATCTTGAAAAGCAAATAATTCAGCTGGTGAGTAAATAGTCTGAAGGGTATATAATGGAACACTATTTGCAACACTCAGTAAAAACCCATAGATTTCTCATAGTAAAGATCTGTAAATTTGTTAGAACTCATTGGCTTGATCTGTGTTCTCTAGGATTCACTGGGTGTGGTACAGCTGAGTTGCTGGGGGCCAGCTGGGTAAGGATGGCAAAGGGGCCAGCTGGGATGTGGCAAAGGAGCCAGCTGGGTAAGGATATGTTTGTCAGACAAAGTTGTTTAGTTTTGTTGTATTCAAGCTGCATGTGATGACAGACCAAATCATTCTTGTAGAAGCTGAGAAGCTGTGGACGTTTTATTCCAATTCCTTGTGTAACTGTTATGTGCGGCTACCCCTCTCACTCTCACCCAGGCAATACAGCTATTTTTTGCAATGAGTTATTTAATTCCCGTGAATTAAGCACTTGGCTTCTTGAGGTTGTGTGTAGTCAGACTTACCCACTGGCAGGAAATGTACTGGTAAGCGCAAGGTTTGTGCAGCCACTAGAAACTTCAGGGAGAGGCATGTTTTTTGTAACTGCCTGGAGCAGCACACTAGGGACGTGTGACACAATGCTCCACGGTTATTTTGATAGGTGTGCTTGAAGACATGAGGAACACGCAACTGCTTCTTCTTGGGCCTCCAAAAGAATAATAATGCGACTGTATGTCAATTTCTAACATCCTACAACAAATACTGTTGGAAAATAGACAATAAGTCATCAAAACATTAGATGCTAGCAGTGTGACAAGTGCTTTTAGCTGTCCTTGGGGATTATGAAAGACGAGATTGCCTCATCACTGTGGCTTGTGGCCAAGGAATCTATGTTGGAAGGTGTGGAGTAATGAACAGGCAGAACTGGAAGACAGTTTGGTGGATTTGTTTGGAGCAAGACTGAAAACAAAAGTATCAACAGAGAGGAGGAGGGACCCTGGGCTCAAGGAGCAGAGTCCTGAGCTCTCTGTAACCACTCAGGGTTTTCTGGAGACACTGACAGGCTTCAGCTCTTGACTGAGGTGTGTGCTGGAACCTGGCTTGTGGGATACTTATGCCCAAGGCCCATGAGCAGTTTCATGAAGAACCACCAATTGGCCTTTTTTCCAAAGCTGTAGCTCATAATCAAAAATTTGCACCCAAAATTAAATTTTTGGTCACATAATGTGTACTTACTCTTCTATCAGAAAATCCTGGTAGTAGCCACAGATGGACTTTTTATAAATTAAAGGGGTTTTTTAACATTGATTTCACAGAAATGTTTTTAATTATTTTGTGTTGTATTCATATTCATCTCCCTTTTCTCTTCCCTTTTAACAAGAATTTTAAGCTTTGTGTCCTATAAACTTATAAACATTAACATGCAAAAATATCAGCAAGAGGAAAACAGATATTCAAAGCAGATGTTCAGACAACTTAACTATCCACATCTTTATAACATGTTAGATTTTTTTCTGACCAAATCAATGGTGGTCTCAAGGCTTATCTTTTTATTCCTCTCATCTTGCTTCTCATCCAAGCAATATTCTTCTTAAAGTTCTTCTTAAGTTGCTAATACTACTACAGGCAGAGTAGCTGTTTTTTATGTGTTCTCATTTTCTTTTCCCCTTTCCTAAATACGGATTGATTATTCTGTATTCATAAATACCAACTCACTTTGATAGATTCATTAAATCCTTTTCTCATGTGCTATGTTTCTTTATTTTGTATCTGTGCTGACAATTTGGATTTCCCAACCCAAGGCATTTCAGTGCTCAGGATTTTTCGCATTCCTTTAGATGTTACAATTTCCATTTACAATTTTCAATCCTAAAATGATGAATAATATTCTTATTTCTTTTTTTTTCTTCTTCAGTTGCTCTGTTGTTAAGTACTAATGCTCTTAATGAACACAGAGGCAGTATTTTTATTTAGGGACTACAACTAAATTTGCTTTGGCTGAATGTCGGTGGGAATCAAGTTTCTTTCTTAATTTTTCATTTTTTTTTTTTATGGCTTAAGAAACTTTTGCTGTTTATTAAGTCTCCCTCCAGAATTACGGCTCAGCTCCAATTCTAATAAATCTCAGTTGATCACTTAAAGATTTCCAAAATGTATGCTTGTTTTCAATCTGGTTTTGGAAATAGTTTTGTATCTTTCTGCAGTTGATGACTTTCCCTTCACATTTTGTCCTGTTGTCCAACCTGGAAATTCCTAGTAAGTTTTTAATCTTTGCTGTCTACTGTAGTGGAGGACTTGAACTCTATATTTTCACTATCTTTTCTTGCTAGTTACCCAAGCTTGTCCTTTTGAAACTTAAAAAAAATCCCTCAGCCCAATATTACTTCACCAACTCATCCTGCAGTAAATTTGCTCCATTATTAGATTTTTATCATGTAACTGAATCAGATAAAATTTATTATTGTTTTACCATAGAGAACTGTAAATATCCTAAAGTCAAAGCAAAGCCTTCTCCTGCATTTGTGACTTCTTTGTCCCTGGCAGCTGTCCTGTTAAGTGTTTCCATATTAGCAGATGTTTTAAGAAGAGCTTTGACTCTGCAGTCTTTATTGGCAAAGGTGAGGTCACATGTAAGCAAATATTTTCAGCATTTCTCCATCTTGTATTGTTACACACATAGCTTCTCTATAAAAATACAAATCTTTAGATCTGAACTCATGGATATCTAACTGTAAAACTGTCAGAATTTCTAGGGTTGATCTTTTAAACAAACAAACAAAAAAAGAGTCAGAATATGCCTTCCCACACCACCACCTCCCCCAAAAAAAGAGTACAAAAGCTTCGTCTGAAGAGTGTACAGTAGTGAAAACGATATTTGAGTTGGTTTTGTTAAGCTGACAATATGGGAATGAACAAACGCATTTAAAAGGAGCACACAGATAAAGTTCATCGTTCTCAATGTCATTTCCAAAGCTTGAAATGCAAATACAAATTTGAGTTTTGTAATCAGTGATGTCTTGGAGAAACAGACAACAAATTACTGTTGATTTAAAAAGCACAGTTTGATACTGAGTGTATTATAAGGCATAAAGGGACAAGTAGAGTGGCACATTAGGGTACACACTATTAGCAAGTGCCATGAGCTGCTGGTCCATATTTTAGACAGGCATTACCTGTTCTAGAATTACACTGTAACACCTCCCACCTTAAAAATACTGGGGTTCTTTTCCTTTTCTTAGTATGACGTTTTTGGAATGTTATTTTTCTACAGTGAAAGATTAAAAATACCCCAAAAATCAAACACCAAAAAATCCCCAAATTATCTTTGCTTTTTTGACAAAAGTATTATCAGTGGAAGAGGATGATAATTTGTCACTCAGCAGTTTTGGAGAGTTCTGTAAAGAAAGAAATAAATTACTTTAATGGTATTATTTCCCAACTGCAATGCTTTCCATGGGGTTTTCTGATTTATCTAACATGTTCATCCATTCCATCTTTCTCAGTTATGACATTTTGCAGAAAAATTAAAATGTTTAAGGAACATTAACAACTGTTAGAAGCATGGAGTGCAGACTGTGGGAAGTATGATAGCACCAGTCATTCTATCATCAGTGAATGTTTACATTGTTATAGAGAAATTGTAGTAGCTTTTACCTGCTTATCTCTGTAGTGTGTGTCACTAAAATTTAAGAAATTAGTTTTTATTCCAGAACGGAGGATGAGGACCATATTTTCTGCTCATGTGTTCTGCCTTGGTGTAAAGGAAGATCTGCAGGTATTTGAATAAACCCCCATTTTAGACCTACGAGCAGATACGATGGACAAACGTGGTGGGTAAAGCTCATGACCAAGAATTTGAAACAAGCTGTTGGGTGCTAGTTCAGTAATGGAGAGGCTGTCCTGGCTCGCTGCTGTGCTGAAACAATATCATGCATGTAAGCTTTGTTCTTCCCTTATAACTTCAGAGGTCTCAACTGCACCAGCCAATGTGTACTTCCTTGTTTTGAAGCAGTTTCTTTGTTGCAATTCATCTGCTGCTTGCTTGATTTTTTTTTTGTGAGTTAAGGGAGAGCTACAAAGTTTATATCCTAAACAATGGGACCCAGGAGTCTGTCTCTGATCCTAAGCCTTTTTGCTCATGTTGCCCTGTCTTCAGTATGTGTAAGGATGAATTCTCAGTGTACAGCATTGACATCACTAGGCAGGAACGTGTCCATGTTTTCTGTGAGAGATAACGGGAACCTGGATGCACTGAAGTGCTACAGAGGACTTCTCATGTGGCGAGGTGCTGGCTGTGGATGATGGATGTGGGCATCACTGGTTGCAGGAAGGACAGTAAATTCCCAGCCTCGGGGTTACTGATTGCAGCAAAGTGGCTGCTTGTGGCAGCTGAACAGATGTGCTCCCAGACTGGTTGTATAGAAAGGCCAAAGCTAACACCATTCCGTGTTACCTCCACAATACTTTATTGTCAAGAAAAATAGTTAACAGAAGTGCAGCTAAAAGCTAATATATTGCAAGAAACTGTAACAATGACACTAATTCTCTTTCAGGTGTCAGTTTATAATATAAATTCATTAACAATAAAAACATGCAGATAAGATGTGAAACAGAAAAGAATTTATTAAGAAATTACAGCTTTCTAAACTCAGCAGGTTTCTGGGTAAATTTGGCCTATTTTCATGCTGCATAAGGAACACCCAAGTGGACACTCCTGGTAGTCACTACACTGCCTGTTTCTTACTGTGTTTTCTGCTTCCTTGAAGTCCCTGATCCCTCTCAACCCATACACCCACAAAGACATTCTTCACGCTGCTTAATGGATCTCTAGGGCATCTTTACGTAGTTACAGCTGTCTGATACGCAAACACACATGATCAAGTCTGTTTCTAAGACATTGTGGGAGTGAGGCAGAAGTTGTAAAGCTTGTACAGTTTACCGAAAGTGCACATTTTATCCCCCTCTTGGGTCTAGCTAGCTTTAGGTTTTCAACTGTATTATTTTTTCCGCTGTTTTATCTCATTCCTGAAAACCTCTTTGTCTAGCTATCTTCCTTCTGTGAGCACTAGATCTCATCTACTGTCATGGACTTCTCCTGTACTACATAAATTCGGGAAAGGACACATTAAAAATTAATGTGCATACTCACATGAGGGAGAGGAGAAAGAAAGGAAATGTTTCAGAGTTCCCCTCAGGAATACAGAAACAGATGAGAAAAATTTTTTTTCAACTGTGGTAACATGTCATTGTTGTCTATTGTGAGCAGGATATTGAGGGATAGCAGTATGGACTTACGAGGCCCTGTTAAGACAGGACAAACTCAAGCACATCCAAAAGGATGAGACTAAGAATAGTGAAAAAATAGCAGAAAGAGATTTGATATCCAAGCAGGACAGCCAAGGGCAGTAGTTTTTGAGCAATGACTCTTTTATTTAGGGACCATATCAAAGAAAAACTTGTGGGACAAAGTAAAGAGGATACCATCATGATAGCCTAAGACACATAGTCGTTTTCGATCTACTGCCTTCTCTCTCCCTCTCTTTTTCATAGCAGATCAATCTATTTTAATGTGAAATGTCTAAGTATTTTTCTTAACAATCTCAAAAGAGTATTTGGGGTCTTCTGGAAACAAGTCCCCTTTTTACTGCTCAAACGATTATGGAATGTGTCCAGTGTTCACAAATATTTCCACAAAATTGACTGATACTAAAGAAAATGTACTATTCCTGGCGGAGAAAAAAATCTGTATGTTATCAATGCTTTGAATACTTAGTGGCCTAAGGGCACCCAGCTTGTCATGAAAGATAAACAAAATTTAAATAGATAATATATGCAATAAAAAAAATCATACCACTGTACAATGAGGTATGGCATATATTCCACTTCGAAGGAAGATTCATATATCATGTGTATCGCACAGAGCTCTACTTTTGAATTATTTGCTTGTATTGCAGCACACATGCAGTACACGATAGATTAAAGGACACAAACCAAGTTACAGTTGACATGTTAAAGCAAAGCTGAGCATAGAGATATTATTTATGAAAGAAATATTATACAACCATAAGTTTTCAATAGGGCCTGCTTTCTTTCTCTTTTGAGGCAGAATAATAGTAAATAAGGTAAAAATCTTGAAGAAAGCACTAGGGGTTTTATTTACAAAGCAATATCTTCCCTGTGGTTTTATCTAGTTAGCTGCTCACACTGGTATTAAATCTTTCTATTCAGAGCTGGTGTTCCACTCATCTTAAAAAGCTGGTGCAAGACTTGACCTCCTTGGCAGCTCATATCCACAAGTTAGTGGGGGATCATCCTGTGCTCTGCTCTGAGATTTATTTGAGTGGCTGTAGATCGTCACAGCATTTTGCTGGTAGCTGCAAAGGTGTTTCATGATCCTACTGTGTCAGGATGAGCGCCCATAATAGGGTTACTTATACCTCACTGCACTCAAGCCTATCTTGGTCCGAAAAGTCACTGTTAGTGCACTTTCATCTGCAGAGTCAGAAGTATTATCTCAGTGACTTTGCAGTCCTTGAATGTTGAGTTATGCCTTGGAGAAACAAATTAGAAAATACACTCCAAAATAAAGCCCTAATCAAGGAAGTACTGGCTATTTTGTCTCTCCTTCTTTTGGAGGAGGAGATAGGAATATGAAAACACATTTTAAAGCTGAGGTAGATCAGCTGGTTAAGAGGAACCTGGTAAAAATACAGGATCAGATGTCTGGAAGACTCCAAGCAGAACTGCTGGTTGATAACATGTTTTGCCCAAGCTTTGAATGCTATGGAATACTGAGTTCAAACACAAAGACAGGAGCTTTATTTGCATGCATGTTTCATTTAGTCACAGACTGTCAGGAAGTTTTACGTACGCAAAGTGTTACGGAAATATCTATTCCATCATTTATAGATGAAGTTTTCAAATTTACATACTTAATTGCAGAGACTAAACAAGTGAATGTCAATGCACAAAATCAAAATTTCTTAGTGCAAAAGGAAAAGAGCACAGAGAGCAACTGTGTATATATGTATAGAATTGATATTTATTTTGATTTATTCCGATTATTCATTTTGCCACGTTACATGAAAAATGAGAAAAATTCTTATTTTGCAGATTTTTAGTGGCAACTAAGAAAATGGTGGTTAATTAGTTAAAAATATTTTCTGCTACATTCAAGTGGTGATTCAATAGTTTGCACATATTTTATACATGAAATATTATCATGTTAACCATAAAACCTCCCCTCAGCAATGCAAACAAACCTTCTGTATTGAAATCCTGGCTGTTGTTGTAAATACTGGGAGAATTGCCATAGCTCCAGGAGGATGAAGATTTCATCCACAGTCATATCCCTGAAAAGAAAGATTATTGTTCATGATACTGGAAACCACTATCCCAATCTAGGATATGATGTTGAATCTAAGTGTGTTTTTAACACCATCCAATTCACTTCAAAGTAGCTCACACCCATAATAAATTCACCCCCATGGGTTTAGTGAATCAAAAGCTAAATACTGACCTTGCTGCAGAATAAATCAGGATGTTTATTTCATTGACTCTATAGATAAATAATTTTACAAGTGTTTTCAGATAAGATGGACTGAAACCCAAAGAGGTGTTGCATTTCTCCTTTTTTAATAATTTTCTTTCTATTTTTATTAGTTTCAAGTGAAAAGGTATTCTTTATTTTTTGCCTTTGGCAGGAGATGGAAAACTGCACCTAAAATTCCCTATTTATTTCTAAATAATACAGTACTGTATAGAAAAGTCATAAAAACAGAGACTGCAAATTGAATTCCAATAACTCTATCCTGTGAAAGCAAACTTCCATCTAGTAAATGAGAAAGCATTATTGACAATTATATGCAAATTACCAGGCTTTTGGCAGGCTCTTCAAAACTATTATCTTTTGGCAACTCTGTAAATTACGTAGCTATGGCAGCAATGTAGAATTGCTCATTATACTTTATTGATACATTTATGTCTCCTTATATTGGAATATTTTGCTATGGGTCTTTGGAGACTTTCTTTGCTTATTTTTGTGCTTCCCTTTCTCCTGTGTTTTGTACTTACCCCCACCCTCTGAGTCGGAATTTCCTATAGAGTCACTGGGCCAGAGACAGTCAACTTCCATCATCATCATCATCATCATCATCTCCACCTACTCTTCTTTGCATCCTGAAGACCATCAAACAAACAGGCAAAAATTAGGTGTCATTTTGTTATCATGAGGCTTCCCTGGAGACCTGTGCACATCCTCCCTTTTCAAAATCCTGTTCCTTCTTCAGCTCAGATCACATATTCCTCTACATGCCCCAAATTCTGTAGCCTACGTTTCTTCTCGAGCTGAGAACATATTTTCCATTGCCACTGTGCTACAGAGTGTGCACACTCTCTCTCTATTACAGCTTATATTTAATAAACGAGGAACAGGCATCCTGTTTATGTTTATTCATAACAAGTTTAGATGTTACTTTTGAAGATAAAGAAACAAGTTTGATGATGCACAATATCAGCTACACGCTCTGCACTGATAGCAAACTTTAGCAATCAAGGAAAGATAAAAAGGTTTCTGAGAATTTAATCATGTACTTCAAAGTAGACTTAAGAACATATATTTCAGAAACTGAGATAAAATATGAATGTTTAATTTATCTTCTTTCTTTTTTACCATGAGTGTTTCTGATTCTGTTGCTAATAACCTCATTGCTTCTGTCAGCCAACACCTCTTTTGGGTTTTTTTCCTTGTTGTTAGAGGTTTGTTGTTTTTTTTTTTTCTTTCCACAAGTAACTTTTGTTGAAGAAAGAATTTTTTAATTAGCTTTTAGTTTTCCAAATGGTGCGACTGATGTTTTACTTGGGTCCAGGACACACGTCATTTGGGGAGAATTAATACATTTCGCAGGGTTACTGGAAAGGAAGAAATTGATGCAAAAATAACCAGGTCATAAGCGGTGATGTTCTAAGGTTCTCCAGTAGAAAACCCCTTTTCTTGAGTAACCTCTGATGGTACCGCTGTGCAATGGTAAGGGCAATCACATTTTATTGTTTATTTTTGACTGGTTTGGTAGTAACATAAGAAAGGGGTTTCTCTAGAGTAACTGCAAACTTGTTTGGGCAAGATATAGAACCAAATATGAAGCACCACCCTGCCAAATATTTGTCCTTTTACCTTCTGGACATTACTAGTTGGATTCTAGTGTTAAGGACATGTATAAACACAACTCAATAGGTGTCTCTGCTCTTTCTCATAAAATCACAGGTCAATTCTTGCCTCAAAGTCACAAGCAAAATATTTAGTTTTACTTAGGAGCAATTTTTTTTGCCTGGAATGAATATATATACTTGCCCAAACTGAATCCACTCACCTCCGTGCCTCATGTGACACACAGTGTGGTTTGAGAAGAGCAGCTCATTGTGTCCTTCTTCAGACCTTTCAGCTAATCTTCAAAGTGGAAGAGTCAGAGTGAAGGGCAGCTGTCACAGAAGGAAATACAATTGTGGCAAGACTTAAATTCATATTCTTTTTACAAATCCTGCTGAAATAGAATTCTCGTACATGTTCGTGATATTCTCCAAGACCCCTTTATTCTTCCATATTGTAGCTATAAAATGTCAGATTCAGGATAATATGTGACTTGGGTTAGCATATTTCAGAATCCAACAATTATTTCTCTGGCACAAGGACTGGTAGAAGGAAAAGAGTGAGAGAAAGAATTTTTTTTACTGCAATAGGGATACAAATAACACAAAAGCATCCTTGGGATTGTTTACAGGGATCAACAGAATGAAAATCTTCATTTGCACTTGGTGAGCTTCACAGAAAGAAATTAAGCCAACATGTTTGGGGTGAAATTTCAAAGTGCTTGGTGTTGACCTAACTGTGCTCCTGTTAACAGTTAAATAAAATTCTGACTGGATAGCACTGCTGAGGATTTATGAGAATTGTTACTTGCTTAAAAGTTACCAAATGAAAAAAATCCACTTATTCTATCTAACTTTTTAAGGGATGAATCTTGAGGAAACCTGATGAATTCCTTTGTTTAGTTCTCTCTGGAGGTTCCGTAAAGAAATCATGATAAACCGTTGGGATCAAGTAAAAGAAACAAGGGATTAGGTGTCTTGGTGGCCAATAGTGCTGACAGCAAAGTTGCTGGTTAGTATAGAATGCTGTTAGCTTGAGATTAGAGGCACTAAAGGCACAAGCAATCGGTTACCAGTTTTATGAAAACGAAGGTGCTCATCTATTATTTTAAGTTTCTTAATTTTGAGACTTGCCAGAGCAGAATCTCTCTGGTACTGATTAGCATGTTGAATCACTTGATGTGATGTGTGCATCAGCTAAAATGAGGGGAACTCAGGAATCAAAGGAAAGGAAATTACCCTTTATATCCTGTACTTTCTTCGGCATTCAAAACTAACTGATTCAAAAATAAGAGGAAATATCCCACATTAGAGATGCTGCATGCATCTCTTTCACTGCTTCATGGGACAAAGGAAGAAGTCTGGCTGAACACTGGGTCCTACTAGCTACTGCCTTCTGGGTCACCACTGTTTGAAGATGGTCAGGATTAAAGGTTTCTGTTCAAGGGGAGAATATGAGAGCCATTTCTAAAATTTATCACAGTTTAACATTACCATTAATATCCAGCTTATGGCCAGTATGAAGTACTCATGGTAAAGATACTTTCTTATGTGTAGGCAAGCATAGCTCAGATAAACAAACATTAATATCTTGAGTGACTTCAAAAGTTGGACCACATAAGGGATATTAGTCTGAAGGTCAGCCTTATGAACTTCAAATACAAGCACCATCTTAAAAAGACAGCTCAGTAATTTTAACAGTGTGCTCCTGTATTCTGTCTGAATGGCAGGACTGTTATTTCAGCATATTAGTGCTGTTAAGGAGATGCCTGTGGTGTTTGGGGTCTCTGCAACACCAGCTTTCCACTCTATCTGGCTTCCTTCCTAACACTGCGTCAGTATACTTTCCAAAGAAGTCACACTTCCTAACATCTAGAAGTTACCTATAAGGTGTTACGTCCTAGCCCTCCTTTTTTCCCAGGTTATTTTACATTTTTCTTCTCTTGTTCTTCTTCCAGCAGTAGAATGCACAGGCTCCCAGGAGAATTCCCCCTGGCTACAGTTCATTTACAGCTGATTTTAGAAACAGTGAGGGAAGAACACCTAAATCAGACTGTGTCTGCTACCTACCTAGTTGAAAGAAGGGAGTGCATAAATCCAGATATTAAAGTAAATAGAGAAAGAAACAGCTGTTTTATGGGAACTCTAGAACCTTAAACCCCTTGTTTGTTCTGTATTTCACTTGATTATCTTAACCTGCTCTCATTTTCTCAGCAAATGGCTGCAAAGGGAAATGCAAACAGACAAAAGGGAATAGCAAAGAGGATTGAAAAAACTGCATACCATTATAATAAAGCATGAAGAGTTTAGACAGAAAATTTCAGAATCACAGAATATGCTGGGATGGAAGGGACCCACAAGCATTGCTGAGTCCAGCTCCTGGCCCTGCAAAGGACTATCCCCAAGGGTCACGCCATGTGCTTGAGAGCATTGTCCTAACACTTCTCTGTTGCGGTGGTCCAGCCCACCTTTGGGCTGAGAATTAACAAGGACATCCAGCGGGTGGATTTCTCCTCCCGGGACAGAGGGTCAGAGGGCAGATCTGAGGATGGTGCAATGGGTGGCACCAAAGTATAAGCTCCAGCCGCCTGGCTGTCACTCCACCTAGTTGTTCCTCCCCTGTTCCAGAAACATCTCTTGTTCTTGGTTACCCATTGGTTCTATCCTTCATGCTTATGGATATCCTTGTCGTTTAGTCAATTGAGGTCTAGAAAGTTCTGTGGTTCTGTAAACCCCATTGGTCCACTTTAATCAAACCCTCCCTATTGTCCCTTCTATGGGGTTCCTGTCACCTCTTGTCTTCTCCCTATTGGTTCACCCCTTTGTTCCTCCCTTCTCCTCCCCTACCTTAAAAGACAGTGTAACTGTCGTTCTGCGCTCTTTTGTTGCTCCTCATCCTGGCCACCTGACCTCCGGGTTAGGAATAAAGACTTGGGTGCTGCAACAAAGAGTCTCTCTTTCCTCCTTCGCAGCTGCCTATCGCTACAGTTACCATCGACTGCTGCCAGCTCCACTGCGAGCCTACAAGCAGACGGCTCCAGCAGGAGCTTCCACCTGGCTTAAAGCTTCTTACGGTCTCACCGCTGTGACACTCGAAGCTAGTCGCCTGCTTGGCCACCGGGCGGTCAAGCGGTCAGCGACGCTTCTCGAACTCTGTCAGGCTGGTGCTGTGACCACCTCCCTGGGGCCTCTCCCCCAGTGCTCAACCACCCTCTATGTGAAAAACCTGTTTCTCATACCCAAACTCAATCTCCCCGACACAACCTGCTCTGTTTAAAACGAATACCTGTAGATGTTGCACTGTGTAACCAGTGCCTTACCTGTTGGTAGCTGTAGGGTATTTTGTGAGAAGTGTGAAGCTGGTAGTTACGTTACTTATCTTATTCTGTTACAATAATATGTGGGGCATCCCTACCTTGTATCATGTTTGATTTCTATGAGAGACCAACGGCAGTGTAAAAACAAAACAGTGTGACTTGATAAATCTGGAAAGTGTTCTTCTTCAAGTCATCTTCAGAGAACATGTGGTCTTTGTAGCCCTTGGAATTCTGCCTGATTAGAAGAAAAAGCGAAATAATTTGACACAGCAAAGCAGTGTACAACTTCACCTTGCTAGCAGTGCCTTAGTAGCTTGCCTGTCTTTCCAGAATGTGACAAGTGCCTGAGGAAAGGCAAACAATTCATATTGTGAGACAAAAGGAAGGAGTATTAAGTGCTGTTGATTTCGAAGAGGGGAAAAAAAAAAGCCTTTGCATGGCAAATGAAAATAGAAATGCAAATCAGCTCCAAATACTTAACATATCTGATAAACAATTGTATAAAAATAAAAAGTGGAGACAATAAAGACCTTAAAACATTGTGTAGTCACATTCCCTGTCAGTGTAGCCTCACGCAGCTGAGGAGCATGCCTGTGTACACTGCCAGACATGAGCACATATCCCCCCCAGTCAGTTAGACCTTCCCAAATCACATGCAACCATCAGTTCCCAAACATTAGTGTTTGTAGTCACAGTAATGATTAAAATTATATCCTGGCAACTGAAATGACATGCACAGGAAAAAAAACTGCTCAGCATTGCCTGAAGCACCAGGAAAAAAAAATATAAGAGAGAATTAAGAAGCTAGGGGGGAAAGGGAGGAAGAAGAAGCTAGTCAAGCATATTGTATTGTTCACTGGTGTCAATCTGCACAGATCATGTTTGAGCTGATCTTGCCTGATCTACTTAATGGCTGTTTTCTGTAAGCTGTATTTCAGCTATTCCACAGTTTAGAAAAACATCTTACACTGTCACATCTGCAGAGACCTTTATATAATAATATAACTTACAAAGCAGCCTGTTAAAGCAATGAATACTGAATCCAAAGGGCCTAAGGTGGATCACAGCTTTTAAACTGCTTTTGAAAAGACTTTTTAACAAGAGGTGCACTGCTTTATCATGAAGGATCCCTACATCAGTGTCTGTCAGCCCATCAGTCAGTTGCTCGAATTTGGACAGCCTTTGTTTTCTGTGCTGATATGTCTCTGTTACAAATGCAAATTTTGGAAAATACAGGCATCTTCTTTCTGAATACTTGATAGAAGCAGTATTTTGCAGTGCAGTTTGAATTTCCATTTCCAAGCAAGGGTTTTGATAGTGTTATAATTTCTGTTTAACTTGTGCAAATAGATCCCATAACAACACACATATACCTTTGCAACCAAGGACTGTCTTAGGAAAAGAAAATTCTAAAGGAAAATCTTAAAATAAGTTTTAGCAAGAGATCTTTTACGTCCAAGGATATGTTATTTAAGATCGCAGAGCTCTCCAGCCTTCCCAAAGTCTAGCTGAATGTGATCTGATGACAGTGAATTCCCCAGATGTATGCCAACTGAAAAGTAAAAATAATTGTTATGATCTCAGACCAGCTTCTGAATTCATCATTATTACATAAAATAGAGTGATTTCTCTTGAGAAAATTTAACACAAACTCTCCTCAACTCAGTAAAATTTCCACAGGATTATTTGCCATGTGGGAAAATACTCAGAAAATGCTAAACTTACTGTTTCTTCCCCTTTTGTAAGATGTGGTTTATAACTCCCTATACCTTTAGGGCTTAATCCTTTCATCAATCAGCAAATCAAATAATAGCATTAAACATTAATAAGATAGAAAAAAAAATATGATAATTGTTTCTTTCTAACTGCAGAACTCTGGTGCAGAAATGTCGTGGCTACTCTTAGCTATACTCCCCTGTTGCAGACTTTTGAGATGAAGTGTATGCTTAGACTGTTCTTTTTCCTTTTGGCTTGATAATTTTTTCCCCTGGTCAATCTGAACTAGGTGCTCTGGGCTGTCTTCAAGGAGTTATGTTCTGTAGTGTCCAGTGGCTACCTAGGGTTTCCAAATGCTCTCAGTACCCTCTCTCTTGTTTTAGATGGTGGAGCTATGGCATTTCTGCAGAAATGGCAGTTCCCTCTATCTCAGGAAAAATGAACAAAAAAAGCCAAAAACGAGTAGGTGGTGGTGTAGTCAGGCAGTAGACTTAGAGGCAATAAATTAGTGTTCTGTTTTTTCTCGTCAAGTTTAGGCCTTGAAATTTTGGTGAAAACTCAAACACAGGCACGGTAGTCCTAAAACACTTCCATCACACCTGGATGCTGTTGTAAAATGCCCTATCCTTGCTTCCTCTAGCCTCTCTGTGCAAACTAGGGACTTGAATTCCCATCTAATTTCCCTAACACCTCCCACAGCACGCTAATTTTCTTCTTACTGAAAGGCAGTACATGATAGGACATCCTTATATCTCAATATCCTCATTTTTTACTGTTAAAGCAATAACTTTATGAAAAACTTTATTTTGAAGGGATATGACATAGTTTGAAAAGCTTTTTCTTACTCAGAAACCTCGTTCTTCCTCTTCTTTTTTTCTGAAAGCTTATTTATCTCACCTTAGCTAAATCATCTCTATAGGTAATATCTCATATTCCAGTTGCCAGTAGGTTGTTTTTTTATGTTTCACTAATGTAGGTAAGAAGTAAGTAAATCCATATTCTTCTGTGTTGAAATTATCATTTATTACAGTCAGTTGTGTTGTATTTCATTCTCTTTATTGTCAAGCATATAAAGCCAGCGTTTTTTTCTCCAAAACTTTCATATGTTTACACTCTTCTCCTATATGCATTTTATGACTTTTTCCTCCCCTCAATCTACCTCTAACATGCCTTGCATATGAACTGCCCCAATTATAACAAATCTCGAGCAAGCAGCCAACTGATGAGCTCACTTGAACTTTTATGTAAATAGGGAGAATGGGTCACTCCAGGAGTGCTCTTTGTCAGTCCGTAAGAAGAGTGCTATGGATTTTTTCTGGAAATCTTTCTAACAAAGTTGAGGAAAGGAGATATATGTCAGATGGTTTTGGAAGTCTACCGACAAAATACACTTCAGATAGCTACAGTGAATTTGCACACAAACTCTTTAGTTGAAAGGGCAAAAGTCACAATAAATATTTCACTGCGGAATGAAAGTAGTAGCTTTTCCCATCAATCTGTTTTTACCAATTTCTGTCACTGTTGAACTTTAAAACACACTTTACGGTTGAAACATGCAGGTTTTAGGGTTTTTTTTTTAATACCTAAAAAACCAAAAGCACATCTCATACTGATTTCTGATAGTAGATGGTACTTGCTAGAAAACAATCTAAGAACCTAGGAATAGTACTTGAAGTCTAGTGAAGGGTGTCTGGGTTGACTGAAGGAGCATCTAAGCTGTCACTTCAGTTACTGCTCTTACCTAAATGCATGTCTGATGTTAATTTTCAGTTATACACACAAAGTTAACCCAGATTTTACCATTTTATATGGTGGTCAAAGCTGGTTTTCATCATGTCAACCTTCTCTCTCCATGGACTTGTCTTCAAAGCAAGACAGCTGTTTCTCCTTAATTCAGCAACTGCTTACTCCCTCTCATGCCATATTCTTCTCCATTTAAGTTTAATGCTTTCATGAGAGGTATAAGAGATTGGAAAAAAACCTAGGGCACTGTTTGCTAATGGTTTGCATTAGTGAATTTTGTCAAAAAAATCTGGCACTTGGTATCATTTTGCAAATTGTTCTCTCTTAATAGTAGTACTTGACACACTTACTAAAAATTGAACTTTCCATTTTGCAAGTTGGAATCTAAAGAACAGCAATGCTTTCCAAGCAAGCGCACAGCTAAGACACATTTTATATAAGGGGATGAGCTTTGTTTTTAATAGCACAGTCTGTCATGCCTTGGTAATGAATCCAAATGAAAACCATGCAGAAGCAATATACCAAGAATGAAACAAAATTTCAGACTGTGGGGGTTTTTTTGGGTTGTTTTTTTTTTTCTCCTCTTTTCTCTCTCATCTAGCTAGCTAAGGAATTGCAAAGGCTTCTACAAATGGCAGAAGTTTATGTCATAGAGTTTAGCAATCAGTAAAGCCCTCCACAGCTTCAGTATATGCGTGGTAGCTACTTACTGTGCAGAATCAGTCCAAAATTTTCTCCATTAAGTAGCAGTTATTCTGCCAGGTAAGAATAAATACATTTATGCCTCCTCAGAGGTTCATCAGGGCTGTAGGGCTGTGGGGTTTTTTCTTTTCTTTTCATTATTTAGACATGTTTTTGCTCCTTTAGTTCTGATAGCAGCTTTTACAGTTGAAGTAATATGGCTTGTAAAGTTAAAATCAATTACAGTAGAATATCCCTTATGGATATCCTGTAGAAGATAGCCTGTATATGCACCGCAGGTTTCATTTCAAATTTGAAAGCTGTAATCTGAATTCAGTACATGTAGCCATTAAGAATTAATACAAGATATAAAATCTCACTCGTGTTTATAAAATGTCAGTCAAGTAGCAGCTGATGCCTAGAGTTGTGTTAGCACAGTAAGCTCAGGGTACAATGAGATATGTTTCACGGATGTTTATTTTGGAAACCCGGGGAGAAATGAAAAAGATGTATGACCTTGGGACACCAGCTCCTCAGTGACTGAGTGTCAGATATATATATATAGGTATAGATATATGTCTCCTACATATATCTATATATATATCTCTCTCTCTCTATATATACACATGTGTGTGTATTTAGCGAAGTTTCCATTTTGTTGAAGCTACCTGTACAATCTGCACTGACAAAAACCAGATCCTGAGTTCTTATGCATGGCTTCTCTGTAATCATGGTGGCCCAAATCAATTTAAGGCTTAGAGTGTCAGGATCAACATGGAAACCATGCCTCAGGCAAAAGTAAGTGCACTGCAAGAAACATCGGTATTGCTGTGTGAGGGATCAGTGTAAGAGGGGACTCTGGGGTAGGGTACACCTGTTAGACCGGAGGAAAGAGTGTGGGTGAGGCATTTTGGCTCTGCAGGACAGCTGAAGAAAATTCCACCACCCAAAGCAGTAAGTCATACATTCCTGTCGTTAAGGGACAGATATGTTCAGGAATTGCAGTATTAGAATTTTTGAGATGGGTTTTACCTCTTGAAATTTAGAGAATCTTAAGATACCAATCTATTTCAGAAATAGACAAGGTTATGCTTTCCTCCTCTTTGCTTTCTTTGGGCTTGCTCTTGGAATATAATTTTGAGATTCTTCAAATCTCAGAGGATTTAATTGATTCTGACCAGGCTGCATAGACTAAAAATTTGGGCCAGAAAGTTCAGTAAGTTTGTATGGTGTTTTCTTTCTTAAGCTGCTTAGTATATTTCATGTCATGTCAAAATATAATTTCGGCTTAATATAATGTAACTGTATTTTCTTTAAAATTACATTAATCTTATATGATTCATACCTTGTGTGGGTATAATGTGCATGACACAGCACGTTAAAAAAAACTGTCTTCAGATGTTGGTAAAGCTTTTTAAGGGAAATAGAGAAGTAGTGAATGGACAACTCACAACAATTCCCCACATTTCATCCTGCGAGTCAGCACTGATTCTTCTGTTGATACATTCATTTTAATAAAGCAAAACATTGTTAGCAGCATGCAATATCCACAAACACAAAGAAATCTCAAATTGCAATTTTTGCCCTCCACTAATATCCAGCTATTTTCACTGATAACGGTACCTTGCCAAAGTGCAGAACAACGTTTTTTAAAAGGCAAAGACCAAAGTACAATACTGCAGTGGTTTAATGACACACAAAGGTAGTGAAATAAAGGGATGGCATTTTTCTTCTTTCTTTTACTTCTTAAGGAAAGGCAGTTGTTTTCCTGGAGTGGAAAAATGTCAGCTTTATCCAGTATTCCCTGAAGCATTGGTCCAGTGTATTGCATATTTGGAGAGTCAGTGCAGTTCAGGCACAACAAATTGTAAAGGTTCATCTGAAGCTATGCAGTCCCAAAAGATCTTTGTTTGGCACTTTTGCCTTGAGAAGTCCATGGAGGCAATAGACTCATAGAAATTTAAGGTGTTTACAAACTGTGTGCTAGCTACTACAGCACTTTCTAGATTGCTGCTTATTCCATTTCCATAATGTTTCCATGCTTAACTGTGACAGGGTAGTCTGACACTGCTTGCATGGCACTAACAAAAAGAGGGAGACAAATGTCCTCCTCTATTGTTTTTTGTCTATCTGTGTTTTATGCAACAACCTTTTTTGCTAAAACCCTGTTTGCTTTCCTCAAAAAATAACCCCATACCCAAACCCAGGCTGCCTTAGTGGTTAACTAGACAAGACTATTCATCTTGATTTACTCTAAAAAGGCAAGTTGCCCTCTGTGGTAAATATACACACACACGGAAAAATTTCAGAAAGAATTTTGTTCACAGTGCTCTAGTTCTCAGGATAGGACCATTTAAGCTTCCTTTTCATCTTCAAGAAGAATATTATGCCTGTAGATTTCCTTTTGTAAAAGAACTAGTTGTCCACCTAACTCCAAAATACAAACTGAAAAATTACCACTTGAAAAAAAGAAAGTCTTGTCTTTTGTCTCCAAAAATTACCACACTGTTTCCCAGGAATTTTTTCATCACTTGTGAAGAAGTATTAAAAAAGTAGTCAACAACCCAGGCATTCAATGAATTATGAAAATGTGCTTTTTTTAGACATGCCATAAGAAAGGTATAATGATAAATAAACATCTACCAAATGTCCTGAGTAAAGCTTGTGAGGATGTGGCCTGATATGTTATAATAATACCTCAGTATGCATTGGAGTACCAATTTTATACCTTTGGGGAATTTACGTGATGGTTCTACATGCATATAAAAAGTGAGGCTGCTGTGTCTTGCCAGTCTCATGTTAAAAAGGTAACGCTAAAGGAAATTTGACACAGATTCCTTCATCAACCTGCCATGCAGACAAACTCTTCAGCTGTGACTGAATATGATGGAATAGTTGTTTTCTTTGGGCTTTTTTGTAAGAGGCAGGAAAAAGTTCCAGAATCAGAGAAAAGGCTTCCAGCCTGTAGTTTGGATTCTAATTCTGTAATGAATGTGTAATTATTTATAACATCTGGAACAGTTTCAACAGCAGACAGTGAGAGCTTTAAAAAAATTTATCAAATAGGCTTAGTCCAAAATGCCTCTTATTGTAGCGGTTATGATAATCATCAAAGGAAATACAACATGTAAGATTGAATTCTCCCACAGACGTGACAGAGATGGGAATGAAACTAGTATCTCTCAAATGTGGGGTAATTGCAGTGAGCGCTGAGTTTTTTACTTATTAAATGGTGGTGGTATCACATAATTAATGGTAAATCTGTCCTTCATAACCATCTGTTACCTACAAAAACTGCATTGGAATTTGTAAAGGACTTCTGGATGACCAACATCGTCCTGTGTTTTTCCTGCAAATACTGGATTTGTTAGGTAATGTACAGCTCTTGTGCCAGTATCATAGGAATTTGATTTCTTCATCAATTAATTAGTGAGTACTAATCATCTTGTTTATAAATGCTTATCTATATAAATAAGGGTATTTTTTACAGTGAAACACATCACTTTCAAATATTTATCTCTTTATTACATAAATCAGTTTATATGTAATCAAAATGCTTTCCATTTGATGGAGACTCACATAAATGTAAAATCATCATGGTTAACCGTCTTTGAGGCTTTGACACTAAGTTTCTTGTTTGTATGAAAGTCATAGTTCTTTCATTGATACTATAAACTATAGTATAAATTGACTTTCCATGAGGACTTTACTACTCATAAAGAATGTAATAGAATTCAAAATCTGATTTTACATAAGCTGTGGTCAGAAAGAGTCAGCAATTTTGCATAACAAAATCCTACTACATTAGATGAGGAAGCTGACAAGGATGATGATGATGATGATGATGATAATGATGATGATCTGTGTTGCATCAATCAGTTTTGTTTTACTTTCCTCAAGCTTTAGTCAGCTTTTTTGCTTTTTGGCAAATTTTATGTGTACTTCTACTTTCATTTTGTGTACGTGCTAAGAATGGATGAAGAAAGGCAAGTTGACTTTCATCTTTATAATTAACACTTGCATGAAGCATAAAACGTGAAAATTAGAAATGAGGATGTAACTGAGGGGGGAAGCTGAACCTGCCTGATCTTTTGGAGTTTGAAACTGCTTGACAGATCAGCCCTTTGAGATTCAAGTTCTATTTAGTGAAATGTCAGTCGGAAGCTGCTGAGTGGGAGGGACGTCGTCACTCACTCCTCAGAGACAGCTAATGATATCGTGGTGAGGAGGAAGAGCTGTTTAATTCCTGCAGGCTTCAGTTTTCAGAGAGTCTTGTGAATTACTTTTTGTAAATATATTCTGCTGGAGGTAAGCAGGGAGTAAGTACACGATCTCAAACAAAAGCTTCCAAACCAAGCTCTCCAGCAACCATTCTCAAGCTAAAAGCCCCAGTATTTACTCCTTATTTCTACCCACCAGCTTCTTATTCACACCAAGGAAAAAACACAAATAGCCAGAATTAAGCTACAGAGGGAAAAAAAAAATAGGGGTTTGATGTCATCAATGTGTTTCAGTGTTTGCCCGTGTTTGCTGCCCAGAGCATAGAATAAAATTGTACTGCATTTGGAGATTTAGTGTCAGATTTACTTTTGAATAGGGAGTGCAATAATAATTTTGTAGCATTCAGGTTATAAATAACATGAGACTGAGCAAAGTGAGCAATCCAGAGTTGAGTTGTCTGAGGTAACAATGCCCGAGCTTTAAAAAAGAATTCTTAATTATATATGAACTTGGGTGATGCAATAAAACTTTCAAGTATATTGCTGCCAAAGAATAGAAATCATAGCTCGATCTTAGGTTCTAGGCATCCCAGGGAAAACTTGGGAAAGGAAAAAGCAGTCTAAACACTGCATTTCCAATGTCCTAAGATGAGTAAACCCTTTCCTTATTTTTCAGCATGTGACCTAGATGTTGTGTACCTTCTTCTTACTCCTGTTGGAGACTGCTGTGGCTGATGCTGGCAGGTTCTTGGGCAGCCTGTAGCAGATGCTTGCTACAGAGACCAGGTGCTGCTCACCCAGTCTAGGACAGGAGCTCTGACAGCCTCTAAAAGAGACACTGCACGTAGACATCTGTCAGTAATGTCATGGTAATGTCATCTTTCTCTGGGCCTCTGGAGTCCAATGTAAGTCATCTCTTTCCGTTTGGTGTTTGCGGCTCAGATACCGTGGCGGCATGGGAAGATGAGTGGGGGGCGGTAGACATGTAAAGCAGTAGAATTTTACTGGCAAACCCATAGGCACTTTTAGGACTAGACAGACTTTTCTGAAAATCACACTCTTTTCCTCAGGCTCTCCTTTCTGGTTATGCACCTTTTTAAGTTTTCCAGTCCTGGTAGGGATGTTTACTGAGTTCCTGTTTTAAGTACTGGGATATGCTGTGAGAAACCAAGTCCAGAACTGTACTAAAAAAATTAAAAAATTATTAGGAAAAAAATCAAACTGATTTCTTTTAAGAAAACATAAAATCTGTAGAACCAATCTTAAATAGAACTTGAGATAGGTGGATAAAAAGTTTTGACTATATCTAAAGCTGAACAAGAGAACAGTATAGACACACCTGTAGAGGCTAGAGCTAAGCCAAATGTGCTGTGCTGAGTCTGGTCTAAGAGGAAGCTCTGGTATCCCTGCAAAGCTTTGCTCTTGGAAATACAAACCCCTACTGTTAAGTTCCTCTCTTCTCTATTTCCACCCCTGCCACATTTACTTTACAGTGGAAGATTGGCCAGAGAGGACTGTAGTTTTACTTACGGTGTTGATTATGGTGCCTCTGGAGAGTAATAAATAGAAAATATTTAACTGGCATGCTGTATATTGATTAAAGATTACCAAAATGATGCATGCTTATCTTTGCAAAGGCAATATAGTAACAAAAATGTTGTGTAGCCTTGATCAATGTAGCTTAAGGCTTTTTTTTCTATTATCTCTGAGTGCATTACTTTCACTGTCCATGTGATGGTTAGGGTTGCAATACAGTAGTTTAGAATAATTTATTAGATTAGAAAGCCAACAATTGTGATAAATTATTAAAAATATTTTCATTTTTTGCTTTAGACATGTATTGTAATAGCCTTGATTAAGATATATGTCAATTTCTAATTGATGTGTAGGAAGTAGAATAGTTTCATGGGGGCTAAGATAAATCCCTTTCTAAGAAGCACAGGGAACAGATGACAAAAAATGTTGTACATGGTTAATAAGTGATTATGAATCTCCCACACATCTTTGAGCACAAAGAAACAAGCAAACAACTTAATATCATAAACAAAAGAGTACACTTTAAAACTCAAAATTTCAAATTATTTTTACTGCCATTTAGCTTTACTTTTAATGTAATTAGTATCAACCAGACAGAGTGTAATGTGAATGTGTGAGCGTGTATGAATCCAGCCAGACACATAGGAAAGCACAGATAATATATTTAGTGCTTGAGCACAGTTAGCAGAACGATGTCATCGCGCAGAGAGATGTTCACACTGTATAATTACCTTATGACAAACACATATATTGGGATTATAAAGAATATTCAATCAAAGAACTATGCCATTCCGCACAGTATATAATTTTAAATAGAAGCATTCCAGCTGTTGTCAGTACTGCTGTCAAGTTCGTAGCTAGGCACACTCCCAGCACTAGAAAGTCTGATTTAATGCAGTTCCTCTGGTCTGAATTTTTAAGAGTCCAGGTTCTAATCCCCAGTGTTCTTTCTTAGCTGTGCAAGACCAACTCCTTACAAGTGTCAAAGCACCTAAAAATTTAAGATTCACCCACACAGTGATTTTTACAAAACCACTTTTCCATCATCTGCCCTTTTACAGGTCTAAATACATTTTAAAAGAGTCTAGTATTGATAATGTCTGATGAATAAAACAAACAAAAAAAGTCTGTATGAGCAAAAAATTAGGGATTATGTAATTCCTGGGGAATTATTTTCCCTTTTATTATCCTTCCAAAAACTGAGGATTTAGAACTCTGGGTTCAGAGACAGGGACAGAGACTAACCCAGTGGTGAGAACATTCTTCAGGTACGTGAAAGGTCAAGGTTAATCTTCAGTACTGCACCGGCTTCTGTGAAATGAAAGATTGCCAAGGCTAAGACTCCCCAACAACTTCATAGCCAACCGCAGGAGAGTATGAAATCCAGGCACCTTACCTGCTTTATCCATAAATCTTGTTCTCCATCACCTAAATCCTTGAATGATGGGCTATTATGAACTACATTAGAGGAAGAAATATAGACATCTACCTACCTATCTCAAAACTGGCACAAATCAGTCTGTATATGTGTGACAGAAAGTGTGTATACATGCAAAGTTATGTATATATTCAATTTGATGCCAATATTTTTGCTAATAAAAAGTCAGAAATTTCCAGCCTGCTCTGAATGACTTTCTGTCAAGCACCAGACTAATGCAGAAGGAATGATATGTACAGCTGGGACTTCTGAATTTTAGTTTGCCTTTGCCTTTAACATTTAGCTAATGCCTATTAGTGTTCCATAGCTAATATGAAAGAATCTGTGTTGAGGCTTGTAAGTTTTTTCTTTCTCAGCTCATTAAGAGTGATGTAATAAATAAGATTAGTACTTTTCAAGATGTTTTCCAGCAGAATTAGGAATACAAAACCTACAATTTCTGTTTTTTTGAAAGAGTAAAAATGAAATCTATATAAAACCAATTGAAAACTATGAGAAACAAAGAAAAGGCCTGATGATTTGGTATATTTATACAATATTTGTTGTATAAATATTTATACAAAGTGAGAGGAAAATTTCCCAACATTTAAAAATGTTAGTGATTCCTGGCAGCTCACCCTTCCAACCACTGTTTATAACAGAAAAATACTTTTGCTTGACCCATCTAAATAGAAAAAGACTGTTTTCATCGGTGGGTTTGAAAAAAGCAAAAAGCAGAGAAGTTGTCCTTCAGTTCTCAACCCCCACCTAATTTGAGAAAAGAGATTTTGTAGGGAACACCAAAAGATTTAAAGAAGAATTGGTGGCTCATCAGTATTGTTCAGCACAAAGCTGCAAATCAGCCTGTTTCTGAAGAGCAGATGGGCTATATTAAATAGGCTTATAGTTCTGTGCTGCCAGATTCACATAACTGAGCTTTGAAAACAAATCTCCTGGTATTTGCTGAAATCCCTAAAGAAGGGCCATGAGGATACCCTCCCTACCTTGTTTCCTCACCTTCACATTAGTTTTTGATGACCAGACCCTGAAAAATGCTGAACTGGGGTCTAACATTTTAAAACAGGCTTTGCATACTGAAGTTCATTTAACTTAATCTGGTGGTATCTGCTGTCAGGAATTCAGGTCAGGTTCCATGACTCTGAGGACAAACAGCAAGTAGCCTCTCTGAAAGTACTCCTGCTTTAGTTTTGACAATCACATACTTGAAAAAAACAAGAAATGGGTAAACTGTGTGCAGCCTGAAATTTCCTGCAGAAAAGGAAATGTCTCCAGAAAATTGCAAGGACACTGGAAAAACAGTTCATTTCAGGAGATTTCTTCAAGTGAAATTGAGGCCAACTCCAACCACCATCTCTTATGGTCATCTTTAACCACCTACAGTCTGGCTCCTTCTGTTGCCAGTGGGTGAGGGATGGCGAGGGATGGAAGGAGAGAGAGGGAGGCAAGGAGAGAGAGATCTGAAAAGCAGTTCTCTTAAAGGCAGGAGGTAAATGTCTACCCACTCTGAGCAACGTCGTACCTTCCCTAAAAGGAAAAATTCAGTCTCTTCAGTCAAGTCAAGACTCTTCTAAGTTTCTTGTGGAGTTTGATGCCTTTAGTTTCCTAATGTGTTTAACTCCTCTGAGAATACTTCATGCATGAAAGGTTGCCTACTTATGAAGTTCACTTCAAGTGAAAATTGGAATTTTTACAGAATAAAATGAAAATTTAGTGAATTTCATTTAATTTGTTTGATTTCCAAATTTATCACCCTAATATTTTGCTTATTTTCTTAGATAGTTTGACTTTTTCTCTCCTATAGTCAGTTCTATAATTAGATGTATAAACTTCTTAAGGAATGTTGAGATTCACCATAGTTGATCAAAAATATTTGTACTCTTTTTGATTTTATTAGTTCACAAGTTAAAAATGTGTTTAATGTTTTGCGTGCACGGAGACAATGTTCTACATTGCCAACACATTGAAACATAAATGTGAATTGTATTATATGCTGCCCCAATTAATGGATAAACATCTCTTCCACAGAACCTTTACTAACTGTCAAAGATGAGAAGAAGATAAGCTATTGAAAAAATTAGTGAGGTGGAACTCAGATTTCAGATAGCTTATCAGAATACGGCCATTTTTAAAAATGCTTCCCTTTTGTTATGTACATTTTGGTTGTCTAATTGAACAGCAGCTATTTTCAAAATTCATTTAAATCTTGTAAAACAAATATTTCAAAATGCATTTAAATACCTCAACACAATTTCAACTGCTTTACCATTATACTGTGAGAGATTGTTTTCTCCTTGTGACTAAGTACACATATTGATTTCAGATTATTTAGTTACGGTTTCTTTCTGTCACCTGGAAGAGGGGGGAAAACAGGACCACTGAAGTTGTTTTTGTTCAGTTTGTTTTTTCCTGCCACTTACAATCATTGCCAAGAGCAGTCCCTGCTGCCTGTGATAGCTGATACTTCACCTGTCAAAAATTTACCAAGTCCCCAGCCCTCAGCTGAGTGTCGATTCCAGTGCTCATCTGAGCCTGCCACAGTGTTTGCACTGCACAAATCTATTTACTCAGGGGAAATGGTTTCTGAACATTGGTGTGTTAGCAGTATTGGTCCAGAAGCAAGACGTTTGTTTGCATTTATTGTGTTTCGGTATTTACTGTAAGTGCCGAATGTTTATGTGACTGTGTTATCATCTAAAATAGGTAATCATGCTGCTATAAAACTGCCTTGTGTAGATGCACACATGAACTTCCCCATATGTGGGCACTTGTTATTTTTCC
This sequence comes from Callaeas wilsoni, assembly GCA_013398955.1. Lineage (NCBI taxonomy): Eukaryota > Metazoa > Chordata > Aves > Passeriformes > Callaeidae > Callaeas > Callaeas wilsoni. The sequence continues at coordinate 5,099 of VWPU01012983.1, read as the reverse complement.
CGTGTAGGGGCGTGTGCATGCATGTATGCAGTATGCATATTTTTAATATACATATTATGTATAAATATGTATATTTATATATATATATGTACATACATAACAGCAGTGCTCCTCTATTTTAACTCTAACAGCCTTTGCCTCTCTCTTCACCATTTCGCTTTCCAGCAAATGTTCTCCGTTTGGTTATCTGGCGCCAGATTAGGTTTCTGTTAATAATTTAGTAACCAAGTAAGGAAGGAGACAAATGTAACTCTGAGAAGCACTGAGCATCTTCTTGTAAATTCATATCCCAATTCCTTTTCTCAGTAGAAGCTCTATTGTACTTCAGCAACATCTAAACCTTCTTTAATGCTCTTTTGCCTCATGGTTGGGGTGAAAAACCTGTGAAGTAATGTTTGTTTGAAAGCTCAAATTATTTTTGTTGATGACAGTGCATTTCTAAGGAACTCTTACTGGAGTTCAATGTGTATCCTTTCAAACTTTTTTTTCTGACAGTTTAAAGCACTCCTCCAAAATTGTAAGATTCTGAGGGTGATGGAATGGTATAACACCATTGACTGCAATGGAGTTCCCATGAGGATCAATGTGGTGTGCTTGTTACTTTCTTTTCCGTGTCTTTACATACTGTTACCCTTTATTGATTCAATTGGTATTGAATGATTACTAAGTTTGGACTCTGTATTTTCTTGATAAAAATAAATACTGAAAGTTCATGAGGGATTATTTTTATTCCTTTCATATCAATTAGAAATGATATGAAAGCAGTTTGGAAAGACAACTGGTCTGATAGTCAGAAAATGTAAAGGAAACAAAAAAATTGTCAGACTGGGGAATGCACGAGGATACACTTGTATGTCACACATACAGCCTGTATGGCAAACTTCTCTATGGGCAATACAGAATCTTATCTTCTGTGGAAAGCAGAGGTACATCTTACAAATGTTATCCTATAAATCTTCCAGTTGCTAAGTGTAATTTGAAGCTGCAAGCCTTAAAGTCTTTCACTAGCATGCAGCCTACATGACTTTATATTCTTGAGGCCCAAATACTTGTCTATGCATTTCTTAGTTTTCCCTGCTTACTTGTTAAATAATTAATTCATCCTCAACCTAGTCACATGTGCCTTTTTCCTTTTCCTTTTGGAGAATATCTTTCTTACTCATTTTCAGATTCTGAGTGTGTGTGTCCTTCAGTACTCCCTTGTTTGCGGTTATTGATTTATACAGAGACAGTTTGTATCCACAGGGTCAGAGGTTAAAGTATGTTATGAAAATGAACATCAGCTGCATCTTTCTTCCCTTAAAAGGGTATGAAAGACCTCGATGTTCACCAACAGAAGACTATAGTATGCTCTAATGACTTGGGCAGACAAAGTAAGTGGACATTTATGAGCCTTTTGGTACAGGAACCCCTCAATATCCTGGCATAGTAAGCCATAATGTTCTAAATTTAGTCAAGTCAGTCACTGAAGAGAGGAAAAAATAGGACAATTTATCTAGAAAAAAAAGAAAGAGAGATTTAGCTTTATTTTTTATTAGTATTAAAAAAAAAGGGTGTGTTTATTGGGTATTGTTCAGGCTTTCTTTCTGGAAGTTACCTTTTCCTTTATTTTGCTGACACTTCATGAGGCTATAAATGTGATGTATTGGAGCTGACCCAGAATATAATCTTCTATTGAGTTGTGTGTTTATCCAGTCCAGGTAATTATTTTCTTAAACATTTTTGACAAAATATTTCTGAATTGCAAATAAAACCAAATGACAAACAGATATGTAGGAATTGCCTATCATAAAAATCCAATCTGTATACCTAAATCTCAAGGGTTTCAGCTGTTCAGCCCTAATGCAAGAACACCAAAGTCTGTTAGACATGAGCAGCAAGTAATATGATACAAAAAATGAGAAAAATATGTAGAAATGACACACATTGTTCTGGATCACGGCACAATTCACATTTCTTGATCACAGATAAGTTATGCATCTGCTACTACATGACAAGTTATCAAGCAGAGATCATAATTTGCTGTTGGGTTTTTTTGACAAGAATATAGGGGAGTTATTCCATATTAATGATTTGACAACATGATTTTCTTAAGGTTTATGTGCATGCACATTTTTGAATGAATACAGAATCATAGACTGGGTAAGGTTGGAATGGACTCGGGTGGGTCATCTAGTCCAACCTCCCTTCTCAGGTGGGGTCATCCTAGAGAACATTGTACAGGTTGTGTTCAGATTATTCTGGAATATCTCCAGTGAGGGGGAATCCACACCCTCTCTGGGCAATCTGCTCCAGAGTGTGATCACACGCCCAGGAAAGAGGTTCTTCCTCATATTCAGGTGGAACATCCTGTGCATCTATTTCTGCCCTCTGCCTCTTGTCCTATTGCCTGGCACCACCAAGCAGAGCCTGGTCCATCCCCTTAGCACCCTTCTTTCAGTTTGGCAGATGTTGGTGAGGTACCTTCCTGGTTGTCTCTCCTTGAGGCTGAGCAGATCCAACTTCCTCAGCTTGTCCTCATAAGAGGGACACTCCAGCCTCTTAATCATCTTTGTTGCCCTCCACTAAACCCAGCCCAGGACCTCCATGTTTCACTTGTAGTGAGGAGCCCAGAACTGGAGACAGCTCTCCAGATGCAGCCTCAGTAGAGCTGAGTAGAGGGACAGGATCACCTCCATGAACATTCTGGCAATGCTTTTCCTAATGCACTGCTGCAGAGGTGCTTGCATACTGTAATTCTTATGAAATCTGGCAGTTTATAGTTAAGAAAATTACCTGTTATGGTGCCTACTGATGGCTGATGGCTAAACGCTGATGGCTAAACGCTGATGGCTAAAATTTCTATCATAAGATCAAATCTTCAGGTGCAAATCAGTAGCTAAGAGTTCAAATAGGGAACTTGAAGAGAAAAGTCTTTAATTTTTTTGAGTGATATCTTCCAAGAGTAGGAAGCAAAATGTATGAAAAGTAAGCACAAAACACTTTGAGAGAAGTGCAGTTAATTTTCTGGGAGGGTTCAGTGTTGCATATTAGGAATTCAGAAGAGGTGATGAAACATTTCAACCTCCATCCTAATACATTAATGCTTTCTCTTGAGTTTATTCCAGATAGCATATGGGAAAGATACTGTGCATTCAAAACATCCATAATACTGTATGTGTACTGTATGTGTACAGTTTTGGGTCCTGGTCTCAAGAACTAACATAATATGTTGTCTGAAGACATTCATTAAAAAGCCTGCATTCTCTAGATACGGACAGAGACATAATGTACAAGTAGAGTATGGAGTGAGACTTATCTATTTTGAATGAAGAAATGTTAAAAAAATTATTGTGTTAAGAATACACAAGTATTCACACAATTTGAAAAATTACACTAATATTCTCTTCTACTTATGGAGAGAATACACTAATATTCTTCTACTTATGTCCAGCAACAACTAACTCTGGTTTAGTTTAGTTATGTGGACTAGTAGCCACTGTCTCCTTTGTCAGTTGTTCAAGTAATAAGTGTTAAATATTAATGAAGTAAATAATTTTGAATTTTAGAAAATATATGATGAAATGGTTTTGGATTTGTTTGGTTTGGTTGTTATTTTCCTGAAAAGTGAATATAACAGACAGTATCTGGCCCTTGGTACTTGTAATTTGACTGCATGTAGAGGAACAGCTGAAGGTAACAAAACCCTTGTTTTAATTAACAAGGAGAACGTTTAATAAATACAACTCCAAACCACCACAGCTGGCTTTAGGTACAGGGCGTGTCTAGGCCTTGGTGCAGTGATGCCTCAGAGTTAAACGGTGGCTGCGTGACTCTGAATCTAATATTGCCTTTTAGGTACGAAGTGTTTCAAGCACCAAAGTCAGTCTATATTTCTCCAGTATGTGGAAGGATTAAAAGAATGGATGTGTCTAACACACATATTCTGCATTGCATTCAAGGATGTGGTAATTACAAGCACGTATGATGCCTATGTAAATGTGCAAATAAAATATTTCATAAACGAAAACATACTTTCATTAATACATTTTAAAACTTGCTTTTATGTTGTGAAATCTATTTGCCTTCTAGCCTTTCTAGTAATAATTATAGTTTTCTACGGTTTCCAAAGAAAAATAGTATTTTCTACAAGATTTAAAATTCTTATCGAGGGCAGGATTTCAATAATGGGTAATTAAATAAGAAACAATTACATAGTTAACTTCTTACTGTTGTATGACAAATTTGAAAAGTTGTCCAACAGCATGTAAGTCAAGGGCATGAAAATGTACTTTACTGTATGCTGTGAACTGTAATATTTTGTAGGGGGTATTTATATACAGAATTCAATGTTCTACTTAAATGTTTTACTTGTCAATTCATAAGTGTTTTATTTTTTCTTTTCTCTCATGCTTTAAGAAGTTATAAGCCAATATTATTTACCCAATAAAATATTGCTGCAGTGTGGTGTTTGTTGGCACCCCCTCTTATTATTTGTCTCATTGCTAATGAGGTAACCGTGTAAAAACAAGACCTCACCTAGTAGATCTTTATCTCCTCACTCACAGCTGCCTCCTACGCAGGTTCCCCACTCACTACTAGCAATTAAAACAACTAATACATAAAAAGAAGCAAAACAAAAGCAGTGTAGTAGGTGGGATTTTACTGAAGTGTGCGGAATCTGTTGCTCAGACCTACAGGCAACAGAAAACCTTTACATGTCTCAGTGAAAGAGTGAATACTGTGTTATTTCTTAGTCTGTATAATGTGAGCTGTAATAGCAGTCTCTCCGATCCACCTAGGACCTGAACATGAATATTTTTTTAATCATCAAGGGCAGAATAAGTCTCCATATGAACTTTTTCTTAAGCTTCTAGCAAAATCTTTTAACTAGCCTTTATTAATCTACTAACGTAGAAGCTGACTGTCATGTTTATATGCAAAGTGTAGAAGAAGAAATGAGACCTTAAATGCTGTTGAAATCTCAGTATTTAAATCTTTAGTTTGACATGCAAAAGAAGCTCTGTCTTGCTCACACAGGCAGTCTGTGGGGGTTCCTGTGTGCAGGTGGGCCCCTTGGACACCGGCACCAGTCAAGGAAAATTTTCCCTTCCCTTCCC
>VWPU01012982.1:0-32441 GCA_013398955.1 Callaeas wilsoni | reverse complement strand
GCCCGAACCGCAGCCGGGGCCCGCGGGGACGATTCCAGAGGCCGGGAAGGGAACAGCGGCCTGTCCGTGGGACGGCGGCGCTGAACAAAGGAAACCCTGCTTTCCCTTCCGAAGGGAAACGGCAATTCCCACAGAAGCCTCCTGAAGCTGGGTGGACGAGGCAGGGTCTGCTCCTGGGCAACAATCTGGAGGTGGAGACCAGGAGATAGGGATTGTTCCCTTTCCATGCTGCAGCAACGGGGATGGAAGGGCACATCTTAGGTGTCTTACAAAACCTCCAAAGAGAAGACAAAAATGCTCAGAACCCAAACGTTTGAGCTCTGTTTCCTCCCCCAGAATCACAGCTCAGGAACGAGACCTTCTGCAGCCCAGTGAGTTCATGAAGGCTGCTCAGAAGGGCTCTGGTTACCAAAACTACAATTGCATCTGCATTTTTACCAGATTTCCACTAGAACCTCTTCAGTGTGCCCATACACTTATTTCACTCAGCCTGTTCCCACGTGTGACACAATAACTTTGATTTAGACTAAGATCCATGATTCCATGATTCAGTTCTATGGTTCACTGCCTTTGATGCAATTAATGCAGCTCACTAGCTATAAGATCTTAAATGGGTTGACAAAAATATCTCCATCAATATTCTATTTTCAGTGGGCAAAATGCTACAGAGCCAGTCTGCATTGGTTATAAATATCTATTTGACTTGATAATTACTTTGGTTTCTGACAAATGACAAAATTTAGAAGACTTTAAGACAGCTTCCATTGCACAAATCAGCATTTCCACTTCGAGATCTTTAAAGAAAAGCTTTATAATGATTTATCCCAATGTGGTAAAGGTGTTAGTGTCATTAATCTGTGGAAAAAACTTATCATGGACCAGGAAGAGATACAGGTCACATCTTAATTGCAAGGCAATTAACTGGATGCACTTTTCCCCCATGCATTCAGCATTTTAAAATTTAAAAAAAAAAATTAAAAAGTTTGTTTTATTGGAATTTAGAATTCTAGAACTTTGATATTATGTGCTCAAGTGAAAAAACACTCCAAATTCTCTATATCTCCTGCAATAAAGTATTCTGGGCTACTGCATAGTTTAGGATAATTTAAAAATAAACTACTCCAAATGCCACAGATTAATAGCACAAACAATAGGCACTACTTAGTCTGCAGGACAAGAACTGACTAAACCTCTCATAATTCTTTCACAGCAAACATGAAAAATCAAATCAAACAATCAACCCCCAAAATTCCCAACAAAATCTCTAACATAGAACAGTTCGAACATCACTGACCAAACCCCATGGGGGAAAAACACAAAAAATTCTGTTATAATGTTCCTGGGGGGTTTTTTGTCCTCTAAGCTTCAATCAGAAAGAAGCATTTTATATTAAACTGGATGAACAAAGCACTGAGTGAAGTGACTATACAAATCATTATTTAATGTTATTAAATTGTTTAAATGAAGTTTGGAATTTGGTTTTTGAAACATCTTGAGAAAAATATTTTGCACAACTAAATATGAAAAGTCAGAGTTTGAGAAATGTGGAAAACATCAGAACATGTTTTCTGACCACAGGCACAAAATTGTGTAAAATTTGCATTAATATCAGTAGGATGGGAAGAGGGCAGAGCACTTCTTGAGCCTCGGAAAAGAAACTTTATCTAAATCCTCTGTGAAACTTCACATAGAATATGAAGAGGCAATTTCAGAAAAAGGAAAGCTATGCTTTAAAATTCACAATATTTTTTTTCCATGCTGATTTTGTTTCTGTTGATGGAATTATTTCAAAGTTGACTTACTGCTTTTGAGTAGCAAGAGTAAAATGCATTATAAATACATAATATTTCATACCTACAGAATCTAAATGTTATTGTGCTTTATTCCTAGACTTCAATATTAGCTTCCTGGTTTTGCTATTAATCTTGTAATTTTGTGTGTGTGATATTTCCATTGAACAAAGATTCCTTCAGGCTTACAGCAGATGCAACTGGTTACAATTTTAGATCCTTATCTTTCATCCAAAAGAGCTTTATCCCACAGTCACATCTATATTTGAAAACCTGAAATGTATCAGCCACCTTCCTAGCACCATATGAACACTCCTTGCCAGATTGTGTGCTGCTTTTGAGAAGAGAATGTAAGAACTTTTCATTTCTTCAGAACTGGCTCCAGTGCAGAAGCTAAGAAGATTTTTATTTCTGTTCTTGGGTCTTTTGCTTCAAGGGTCACAAAACAATCAGATAGCAAAGTATAATTACCAGATGAGAAAAAATAAACAACAAATAATTTCATTATGACTGGATTCATACCATTGACTTCAGAGAGATTACTCATGAGCACAAGTTAATGTAAATAAGATTACGAAGCCAGATTTGAAACACGCAGTTTTCTGACTGGGCTGTAATCTTGCCATAGTAAACTTCTAATACAAAATGACAAATTTATCGTGTAGTCCAACACCAAATTCATACCATTGCATGTCAGCAGCTCTGTGCAGTGCAAGGCCACTTGCTCTTTCCTTACCCAAGAAGAAAACCTACTTCAAGTCACATTTTCATTGCTGCAGCCAGGCAGAAGGACAGAGCAAAGGGAGCTCTCTGAGCCTCCTGAAACTAAGCTGATGTAAAATGAACAGGAAACAGAAAATCATAAAATCTGACAACGGTATAACGTATATACATTTATATTTTGGAGCTTTAGGCCCCTTTGCCGAAATCTCAGCTCTCCCTCAACCCTTCATTTTTATTTCCAAACTTTAAAAAGCAGCAGAACACCTTGCTCGACACTGAAAGCTTTTCAGCTCTGTAAGTAAATTTCAGTATAAAATTTTCTTCAGATTGTAAAAAGAAGGGAGAAAAGAGCAGAACTCCACCCTATAGCAAATCACTCCCTCAGCCATTACCTTGATTACCAAGGTCTGGATTAATTTGGGAACACAGTGGAGCAAGAAGAACTTTGAATATTCTCAGTTAAGCCTGAGAGCAACTGAATGCCAATAACAACAGCTCACAGTAGACCTTCTTTGGCTTAGACTGGCTTTTCCTCTATCTGTGTTACAGACTATAATTGCTGACTTTTTCACCATAAGGCCACCACTGATCCTTATTTTTCAGCATTCCTGAAGCCGTGTATTAACACGCTGAAGACTTCTGCAAGCTTAAGTGTTACAGACAAGAATGTTTGCTAATGAATTCCCATTTATTCATGGTTTTTAAGCCCAAAAAGTATATCTAATCAAGCACTTTCTAGTCTTTTCTTCCTCCCCTCTCCTTCCCTAAATACAACCCTTCATTCTCTGTATGTGGAGTTTAAAAATCACTCCTAGAAACATGTTTAATAGGAAACCCAATAGCCTTACATAACTGTGAGGTCCTTCCTAATTCTTTACCATTTTACCATTGTAACACACAGAAGTTGTGCAGAATGTTTAAAAACATTTGTTTTTAAATGCCAGCATAATATGTAAGATGCTTAGGGAGTTGTTACCAATTAATGTGTATGATTTCAAGTATTTAACCTCCTTAAAAGCTAAGCCAAAATTTAATACCATCTCCTTTTTTCCACATAGGTTGGTACTTTGCTAAAGGTAGTGATTGGATGGCTTATGTGCTGAGTGGCACAGGAATTGTGTAATACAACATTCTTGGCACCTGCATACAGTAACTTACATATAAAAGAATGAATACTCACTGTATCTCACTGTTCTCTTTGATTCTAAAGGATTTACCCATGAAAATGGCATAAAATAACCATGTAGTTTACCAAAATTATGAACGAATTTTTCATTAAATTCTCAAGAATTCTTATGAAATAATTTCATGCTGGCTAACAAATAAACTAACTCATCTCTCCTTTTGGGCAGTGAGCCCACAGTGGTCAAGTCCCCCAAATAACTCCGTGCACTCATTCCAGTTATTCACATCTTTATGGCCTCAGAATGGAAGGCTTAACACTAAAGATGACAAATATATCAAAGATCATGAGGGCTTTGAACAAATGTGTACCAGGGTGCTTAAAATCGCATGCGAGCGGCCCCTTCTCTTCCAGGCTTTGCCTTGTCTGGTTATGAAATGCATTCTGTTCCACAAAGTCTGGAATTCTCATCACTGACAGGCTCACCCCAAGGATAAACATATATAAAACAAATATAAATAAACTCAGTCCAAAACCAGCAAAGGATTTTTGCTGAGGACTGAACTTCTTACCAGACAGCGAACTGCATTTTGGGAGTAAATGGAAAAATTAGAGGGGTTTTGTTTTGTAGGGGTTTGTGTTTGGTTCCTATTTTTTTAAAAGAATGAAACACAGAGACAAAGGGTTTCAGTCACTTTTCAGCTCCTATAAATATTCTGCTGGCTTGTATTTAAAATCAGTACTTTTTCATGGCATTTTCAGAGTTGTTACATAAGGATCCTAATTGCTTCAGAAGCATTGGTTTATGTTAATTTCTAAATAGATGAAGAGTGGATGCAATTAACACTTAGCAATTTTATCTAGTTAGCATCAACTGCATTACAATACGACTCAGGACTATATATTTTGTGACCATTACTCTCCTGCTGGAACACCTTGGGAAGGTTATTTAACAGTTATTCCTGCCAAAATGAGGATGCTGATATGACAACATGACAAAACACTTTGAGACCTACACAGGACATAACTTCTAAGTGGCGTGTGCTTTTATTTATTAATTGAGGATGGACTGAAGATATGTTAGCTGTACATCAGACTGAAAAGCTATTTATCACCTAAAAGATAATTGTTCTTGAAGCCCTCATTTCTTGTGTGTATTCTTTGAAGTGATCCACTTGCTGTTTAAATGTCAAACTACTTTTAAAATACTTAATGCACAGAATCTGGACTCCATCTGTTAATGAAAAGATTAGAGTTTCAGTTGTTAAAGCTAATAGGATATTAACATTTGCTTTTATTTTACTGTTATTTCTGGTGCTTTAATATTCTTAATACAGCACATAAAGTGAAGAAAACTAAACACACAGTGAACTATTTGTCCTTTGCACTAAAACCCCACATCCATTAAGACACAGTCTCTTTGCCTGTGTTTGAGAAAAGCCACAACTCTAAAGATGATTTTGATTAATCAGAGACATGAAAATAAAACAACTGTCTCGGTGCTTGCACGTTTTCTTGGCACAGGCTGTAACATCAGAGCCCGAATCCACAGGCTCGGCAGGGAAGGAACAAAGTCAATGTGCACATGGCAAACCCCAGTTTCATTGCTCCTCATGCCTGATGAATATCTGGTTCTTATTACAGGGAACATCTTTTTCAAGCAGCCTTTTTCAAAAAGCTAACCTGCACCCACAACACTGACTTCAGTGAGATGCAAGAGGGCTGAGAAGGGGCTGACAGGGGATTTTGGAACAGGATTAAGGACAGGCTGGGCACCGAGCGGCCGCTCTGCAGAGGAGTTTTGAGTCCCAGTGGATCTGGAGGCAGCAGGGAGCCCTGCACAGCGGCAGAGGAAACTGCACCAGAACACAGAGCAGCAGCTCCAGGGATGCACTGCTCCCCTGTGCGTGCACACGTGAGGCTCCTGTGGTTCTGGAACAGCGCGTCCAGGCTTGGAACACCCGTGAGGGGACAGATCCTGAACCCAGCCAGGGCAGCAGAGGCCACCATGCAGTGAGGGGACTGCAGCACTCCAAGGCCCATGGAAGTGGCTTTGGTCAGCCTGGGACAGGGAAGGCTGAGGAACGATTGGCATCTTTCCCTGCCTGAAGCGGGATACAGAGAAGCTGGAGCTAAACTATTCTTTATAGGCCCATGGGGAAAGGACAGGACAAAGGTTGCAGTAAGGGAAATTTCAATTGGTTATATGGAAAAAAAAGTTCAGCATTAAACTGATTAAGCACTGAAGCAAGTTGCTCAGGAGACTGGAATCTCCATCCTCAGAGATTTCTGAAACACGACTGGATACGAGTCCTTGATTTAACTTACAAGAGGGCCCTGCTTGGAGCCAGAAGATCAAAGGCTGGATAACCTCCACAAATCCATTCCAGCCTAAATGTTTTTAGGGTTCTGTGATTTCTAAAGAGAGATTAGATAGAAATTAAAAAAATATATACAAGAGATCCTTGAAACGCAGTTGTAACATTGCTGCTTTTACGTTTCCGAGAACTAATGAGAGCCAATTAAAACACAGAACCCTTCACTGTATGTGAACTTAGACTGACCAAGCATACTTCTTTATAGGTAAATAATCACTGAAATTCTTTCAAAACACAGCGTATTTTAAGAATAAGAAATTACAGGTCACCTCTTAAACTTTCCTTTACATAACTGATAGTATTTTTTCAAAGCATTGGCTTATTGTCATTTTAGGGACGGAGAATATTCTTGCAGTTCTATGTAGAGGTGACAGCACTGTTTCAGCACAACAGATTCTGCCAGGATGGACAAACACTGATGTTCTTGGCCACATGCAAACAGTGATTTATAATCTAGGCATGGAGAGAAGAGTATGTTCCATTTCCTATCAGCAGGACAAGAGAGCTATTCAAACACCAGGCATGCAGATTGTGTTGTGGATTCACTCTCCCTCTTTTCTTTTGCACTAACAATGGAAAAATAGGATTGCAATTATATGTAGAAAACCTGCACAGCATTTATTTTCTTTACTCTTCCACCTGAGTTTTCACTGCAAAAGGCACAATGCGTAAGTAGAGAAAGGTACTACATGAGAGATGAGAGCAGAAGCCATCAGTGTGCTAGATTTCTTCATAATTAAAACTGACCTAAGTTCAGTTTCTGAGAGCAAATTTAGAGGATTTTTTAAATTAATGTGCTAATGTGTTGCTGTTTTCTACACAAACTCTTAATTTGTCTAAATGCCAAACTTGTTACTCATCAGTCCATTTACAATGTTTATATTCATCAGGTCAACGACTTGCTGAGACTGAGCTACACAAGCTCATTAGTTTAACAGGTTTATTTTCATTACACTTTGGTTCCTAAACTAAAGTGTTTTCTCTGCATGAGGTAAGTAGCTGTGGTTAGGTAATCAGAACTTAAAGGGTTATTGCTGGTATGTAACACAGGAAATTAGTAAGATTTGGATGGTTACTGTGCCAAAAAACACTGCTAATACAAATGTTTCTCCATTCTGGGAGAAACATGACAGTAACATGGTAATTTAGTACCATGGTGTAGCACATACGTATTATCGGAAACTTTCTGTACCATTCGTCATAACCAAAAGACTAAAACAAAACAACCTTTTATTAAAAAAAAGTTTTAGCTCAGCTTCACAGATAAACTTCTCCAGATAATTGTTCTGTAGGATATATAAACATGGCTAAGTGTCCCATGCTTTGAGTCACGAAATGTTAGTGTCAGTTAATTCCTGGGACTCCTTCTTACTGCCCAGATGGAAGCAATGGAACAGCACAGAAAAGAACCGTGAGATGAACTGCACAAAGCCACTGCCACCTCTCACTTAGCAAAAGCCTCCAGGCAGGCCAAACAAATTGGGCAAATCCCATTGTGTGAGCAGAGAAAGGAATAAACACTCGGTAGTAGAGAACACAGCAGGGAATGTCAGAGCTAAAAGATGGAGCATGGGGAAGGCAAAGGAAGAAAGATCATATTGTTAACTCAAAACAACCACAACACTGATAACATTCTTTATTAGAGGGAGCTCATTGCCAGACACTGCTGTGAAGTTTAAATATAAAAGAATCAAACAAACTTGAGGTTGCTTTTCAAAAAGTTACCTAATCTTGATGTCCGCATGTATCACAACCTTCCAATTTTTTGGCTAACTTCAGTCAAATGAATGAAGTGCTAGAGAGGTTGGGTTTTTTTAAAAGTATTCGTTTCTAAAGGTCTGCAGAACTGATCCTAGGTGCTGTCTTGGCCTGAAGGGGAACACTTCAGTATCTGCAGCTCAGTCAGACTAAAAGCAGTGTGGAATGAAACGGAGCAGTGAGTGCCTATTGGCCAACTGTTAGTTTGGGATTTTGAGAGGGAGTTGTGGCTAGAGCGAGGATATTTTGTGGGTAAGGAAAGAAAACAGGAGGGGTTTGGTCACTGAAGCAAAAAGCATTTGCCAGTGAGAGGCCAGAGAGTGGGTAACAGCAATGGTGCCGTGGGTAGGGGAATGGAGCAGAGCTCTGCAGGGCGCTGGGCTGCAGCAACGCTGCTGCTCTGGGAGCAATCCACTGCCCGGGACCCGAGCTGCAAACTGGGCAAGGGCCACCACAGCAAGGAAATCAGTCCTGCAGGCAGGAGGTCTAATGCACAGAACTGGAGATGTGATAGAGAAACCAAGGTCACTGGCTAATAAGGCCTTCCAGATCTTAGAATGCAACTTTAGCAAAGAAATTCTGAGTTGTACAAAGCAAGTTCATTACCTGTGCATAGCCCAGTAAACTAAGTCTTACCCTCTCAAATTTAGAGAGGACAGGAGTATTTTCCTACTTTTCATTACACAGGTTTGTGGGTTTTGGTTGGTTGGTTTGTTTTGCTTTTTTAAACAGATGCTAAGGCCAGGCCTAGGCATTGACAACAGAGATCCAAAAAGTTCTGCGTTTGCCAGCAAACAAAAAAGAAAATTGTGCTGGTTGGCCAATTTAGACAATGTAACACCCAACACTGAGAAGTAAGCAGAGTAATTTATATGCTGTCATATAATTAATCATGAGAACATTAACCTTTCAACTGTGGCTAAAGCAATTCCAATTTCATTACTCCCTCGAGGATTCACCTTGGCAATACTCTGCAGCCCCTCCAGGCTTTTCTGTGTAGATGTAGGGGGTCTTCTTTGATCTTTTCCTCAGTTCTACAGGAATGGCAATAGTCAACTAACATTTTATGACTGAGTCACACCTTTAAACCCAAGATAATGCTATCAACATAACGCATTATTGTTTTTAATCCTATTTCTCATCTCTACCTTCTCTGATTCACTTCTGTCATTCATCTTTGTCTCTCCAGAGGAAAGTGAATTGCATTTTACCAGTGAGGAAAATGAGGCTTTTGGGAAATTCTTACATTGATGGTAATGAGAACACTGAAATAAGATTCAACATAGATAAACTTCCTTTTTGAAGCTGGCTACTTATTTCATTTCTTGGTGCATATGGAAAAAATCACTTCACAAAGGTGAGAATACAGGATATTTGCCATCTTCACACTTCCTTTGAAAGACAAGAGTAAAACCTCTAGAAGGCAAAGCAATATTAACGTAGAAGCAAGAAGAGTTTTTTTGCCATGAGTGATAACAACAGAAAATACACACAGAAAACTTTGATTTACAGAGGAAGGATGAATGGCCCCAGTCAGCCTGAGTGGCTGAAAAGTGTGTTGGGGAAAAGACTCCAGACAACTTCAATCCACTGTGTCCAAACATGCTGCAGCTCATTTGGCACCGAGGCTGTTTAACTGCCTTCAGCAATTTGGGGTCTTCATTTGTGGTCGTTATCACATCCATCAAACATCCATCTGATTTCCTAGTGTATGTATTTACTTAGGAGCAAGCTTTTCTAAATATTTTGTCAGCTTGTAATGCAACTGGCGTGAGGACAGTTTGGGTTTTCATTTCTCCTGTCTTAGATAGTCTTAAGAGGGAGGAGAGGCTGAACAGGTCAGTAGATGTTTGCATTTTTTTCCTAACAGCATTTCTGTATTGAACTGCAATAAGTTTACCGTACAATTATATTTTATCCAAAACAACTACCACAAATGAAGCCTGGACTGTGGAAAGATGCCATTGCACATAAAGCCTTAATAAACACTGAACTAGGTATTATTGTACAGGACAGAAAGCATGAAACAAATATAAAGGCAGCAACCCAGCCTAACATTACACCCCCATAATTACATTTGCAGAGGAATTCACAAGTCAAAATATTGTTGCACTGTGATTTTTCCAGGAACCATTGAATTAACAACCTCTAACTCAGTTGTATACAACAATCTAAAAAGAAAAGAGTTGCTCAATTTCACGATTTAAAGTTGACCCTCCTGTATTTCAGTTCTGTGGGACCTGAACCCAAAAAACCTCTTTGTCTGCATATTGACATCCTGTGACTGTGCCACAAAAAAATCAACTAGGCCAAGAAATCATTGTCCCAAATAAAACATGTAGTTACATAATTATAGGATTTATGGGAAACTGATGCAAGGCAAAGATGTTTATTTAAATATCACAGCATGAGGTCTCAGCCTGTCAGCTACACATGTCAAGGGACTAATTCCATCCAAAGAACAGCTCATAGGGTTTTGCTGCTTTCTAAAAAGGAGCAGCGTTACTGATGACTGAGATACTTTAAACGAGTCAAAAGCAGCAGCTGGAAAACAACATAATTAATAAAATAGGTAAGAGCACACATTGTTCTGGTGAAGCACCAGTAATCGCAGCACAGAGTGCACCAGGTTCTGCCATAACAAAAAGCAAGTTCTACTGGGATACATTTAGCAATGTTTTTCCACTTGTCCTTACGTTATTACCAAATAAACAAGAAGCACTAGAAGGCAGCAGTGATTGTCTGCTGGCTTGAGGAAATCCCATCAGCTTCAGATGCACAATTCCATCTTGGTAGCCAGGAATGTTGAGTAAACTTCTAACTTCCATTATGAAAGAAATCTGAATCAGCTGCATCATCCTTGAGAGAAGACACTCCACAAAGTCACATTCAAGAAAACAAACAAACAAACAAACCCAGCACAAGAAATACAGTTCCAAAAAAAAAAAAATCTAAATATTTTAAACTTTTTTTTTTTTTTTTCCCAAAATAAAACCGGACAGAAAATTGCTCTGGCTCCAAGCAACTGCACATGCTAGTCCTAATTCTGTCAACAGCCTCAGCTGCTCCAGGAAAGATAAGGGCATTCCACAAAGTCCTCTTAAAGGTAGGGCAAGTGCTATCAGGGAGCACAAAACCCCATATCCCCATCCTAAAGGTGCCAGGCCTAGCAAACTTATCAGTCTTTGGAATGCCTGGCAGGGCACCAGCAGGGCCTTCACCTAGGATGGGTTATTTGCTCTCTCATTTTCATTTCAGAAGCAGGATTATGGAATAATTACACTCTTCTGGTCGAGAAGTCACAAATACTGAAGATCTATGATTTTCAGCACCCTATGAGCCAACCAGGCAGGTTTCACTAATGATCAGCCAGAAAGTGTGCTGGAATTGGTACAATTCTTGCTTCACCAAGACACAATTTTTCAAATAAAAACCCAGTCTTTGATTTAAACATTTCCAAGCTACCTACTCAGAATATCACAATCCTGCTGTATCACAAGCATTTTTGCTTCCAATTCTCCCACAGAAAGATTTCTGCACTTTCACATCAGCTCCCACTGAGCTGGATTGCCAGTGAGAACTCAGCTGGCCCAGGTATTTTCCAAAGAAACAGCACTGACACATTCACACATTACAAGCCTAAATCCAAATGTTACTCACAGGCAGGAAGTATTTTCTCCAAGTGTCACAAAACAGACGATGGCACCTCCTCACAAACGGGAACAGAAACTCTGCAGAGGCTCAGAGGAATTTCCCAGGGGTCACCCTGAGCCTGTTCTCTAATTTTGCCCACTTTGAGTGCTGTGCTCTGCCAGATGTTTGCTGCCTCCCTCACCTGTGAGGCTTCACTTGCATTTTAGAGACAACACCTTCCACTTGGAACAGAAACCCTCCAAAATTCCCAGCTGCTTTGCTCTCCATATTCCAGTCTGTCCTAAGGCTCTCATCTTCTCCTCTCCAAATCTAAACTCATCTCACAAGAGAAGATAGCTGGCATAACATATAAATTCTCTTGCCAATTCAGAAACACATTTTTTCCCATCCTCTACCCAGCAGCCTCCTAATTTTTAGGTTTTTTTTTGTTTCAAGGATGTTTCTTTGCTTTTATTTTCCCACTCTCTAGCCAAATTAATAAGACTTGATCTAAAAGGTCATTCTGGAAGACTGTGCACAATAAAAACCAAATTAAGTAAGTCTTTAAAGAGTACAGTTCAGTCCTTCACAGCTAGGGCTGATGGTTGAGAAGTTCTTAAGGTGAGTTCCTGATACCCAGCATCAATTTGAATTTTCAAGTGTTCAAATATCACCTTTGCCTGTCTCCTGTATCCAAAGTCCACAATCACGGCCCAGCATTCACACGTACTCACTTCTTACAGATAAGTGTTGCTACTGATTTTAAGATAAGACAGATTCTGACAAACCCAGGGAGGACAAAACTTGGCTTCTTAATAGTTTCAGTTGAGTAACTGTTCTTGGATGCTCCCTATGAGAGAGGAATGCAATTGAAACTATTCCTTATAAAACCAATGTTCTTGCATACAGAGTCCCTCCTGCTCCTCTGCAGCTCATGTAGCCATGATTTCATCACCAGCCTCTTAAAACAAGAGGAAAAGCCTCCCAAAACTGTGGCTCAGGAACGTTACTCACAGTTCATGTTTTTATCACCTTTATCCAGGCTTGGCTGTCAGAGGAGCAGTATCAGGAGTGAGCAGTTATTAAAGCACAAGAAGCAGCATGTTGGGCATAAAGCCTTTTCTCAGCTCGTTCAGATGCTGCTGACATTGGTCTTTTAGGCCCTGCTGCCTACAGGCTCCCCCATCAGCCTCTCTCCCCCAGCCCTAACTGGTCACACCAGTAACAGCATGTCTGAACCGCTCTGCTGAGGTTTAATTATTGCATTTGATGACACCTGCATGATGCAATTTCACGCTGTTATGAAATATTAATTGCTTTCTGTACTGCAGAGCATGTAACATATTCAAGAGGGAAAAATAATGCTATTACTGTCTTTATAATTTTTTTTAACTGAAGATTTTACATTATTTTCCCCATTATCACTAAGCGTGTCTAAGAGATTCCGTGTGTTTCTCCTGAAAAAACATGCATGTTACCCATAGCCCTCTTACCTCTTTGACTAAAAGGAAGTTCCATTATTACTTGAACAATATTTCTCTTTCACTGTCACCTTCTGCCATTCAAGGCAAAACAACAGAACTATTACAACTGTCTCACAAAGACAAAAGTAATTTTTCTCTCTTATACAGGCAATAGCTCCTTTACCCCACATGCTCTGCCCATTCTCTCCAGAATGATTGCTATCTTATGTCTCTCCCCTGGAGAGCTGATAAATGAGAAATGATAAGAGCTAGAGGCTTGCTTTATGCAATAGTATGGGCAATAGCTTTCATTTCGTTTAAAAAAAAATTGAAAGAAGAGAAAAGAAAATCTAAGGTCTTAAAAGAAGAATGTATTCTTCAAATGATTTCAGACAGCATCACTCTTGGCAAGTATCTAAATCAGTATTACAGGAGATTTGTTATATGAATACAACACACATTTCAAGGCTAACTTTTAAGCTCAGCTGCTGAAATTTCCTAGATTACTTTAATTAGGGACAGCCAGCATGTCCAGGCTCAGCTACAAAGAGCAAACATTGCAGAACATGTAACATGCAGAGTGTTCCCTCAGGACACGGGGAAATCAGGATGAACTTTAGGCAGTGGCTCCAGCAGGGCCAGGATTTCAGTGCTCTGCTTTCAGCAGCTCAGCCTCTACTGCTCTCTCACTCATGTAGAGGAGATCCAGCATCGCACCAAATCATGGGAATCCTGATTTATCTTCTTCCCTCTACAAACCAGAGGGAAGAAAGTCCAAGAAGTGGTGCACGCAATGTGGCCTCTTCCCCTGAGCTGCCTGTTAGGTGGGAGGAGCAGGAGAGCACAAACAGAGCCTCCTGGGTGAGTCTGCAAAAACCTGAACCTCAGTGGTTCATGGAAATCATCCCAAAAAGTAATTAAGACCCATCAATGAAAGTTACTGTAAATAAAGAGATCTCCATCTCTACCTAAAAGTGAAGAGGGAATATTCTTTTGAAAAATTTAACTCCTAATACGATGAGAAAGAAATATTTGTCAGTGCACTCATACATATATGCATTTAAATAAGAAGAATATGCAGCAATTGCCTCAAAATGAAGCAGGTTTAATGTTCCAAGACTGAAAGAGAAGAGCAGATTCACACCACACATTTGGGGATGGATCATTAGCCAATACAGACCACCGCAGTGTCACAATTCAAGAATTATTTTGATGCATTTTTTCTCCTCCAAGGCATTTATTTCTAATATAAAGCAGATAAGCCACTGACAGGTATACCTGGGAGGAAGTATCTGGAATATTTTCCTTGAGGGTTAAGATCCAATCTACATGGCTTTCATAGCCAGAAAAAAATGGAAAAAAAAAAAGAAAAAAAAAGAGAAGAGTAGAAAAAAAAGCAAAAAAAATTTAGTCACACTGGAGCACACATGAAAAATGTTGTGCTTTGAAAAAAAGATGCAATGAAGTGACTGAGAGTGGGTTGGAATGAAGTAGAATAACATTGCAAGTATATAACTGGTTAATAAATGAGAAAAAAGGGTTGGGTAACCAAACCAAGATTAAATAACCTACTTGGACTAATTCTTTAGTAATTCCTGTAATTTTACTAAATTTAAAATAATAGAGAAAATGTTACTGACTTCTCTCATTTCTCTTTTCCAAGTGTGGAAAAAAATAATCCCACTACTAATTCCAGTACTATACCAAAAAAATCTTGTTTCATTCAAAAATAATTAAGAACATCACCATTAATCTTGATATGGATTTTATTCTGTAGTTTTTTCCTTTAAAAGTGAAAAACAAAAATATTTTCTTTCAAGACAAGAATTTAAATTTGGAAGGAGTGGACTCATTTTGAAACAAAAGCCATTTAAAAGACTTAAAACCTTTGTAAAACAGATTTTCCATTCTTTTCCAAAGTGGATTAGTAATATCCTTGGAGACATGCAAGAACTCCAGCCAGGGGCAAGCCATGTTGGAAAACAGAGAGCAGACATTAAAAAGGAATGCTGCCATCCCACTTCAATCAGAAAGTCTTTCACAGTGAGAATTTTATTGTTTTAAGAAGAACATATAGAGACAGATGAGAACTGTGAGCAACTAGACCACCAAGTTGGGTAAGGGAATCTCATGGAACAAGCCAGAAAATGTGATTTAAAGAAAAAACAGAGAGAAGGAAAAATTCCACTTATATCAAACAATTCTGGACACCAAGGGAAGGAAGAACTTTGATAAACATTTCTTCCAAAAAATTCCCATCTAAGCTAAGGGTGGTAACCAAGTTCATAACCTTGGCAATAGCAATTTACAAAACAAGCTAAAATGCCAGTTTTGCTGTACAGTAAAATCAAATTAAAAAGTGATGAACAGAAGCCCTCCTCAGACGGTAATCTAAACAGTTTGTGGAGCTAAACGAAATGCCATGGTTATGTTGTCTAGACCAATAACCCCTCGCTGGCTTGTATGTCCATTATATTTAAGACATTTTCAAACATTTTCCAAATTAGTGTATTTCTTTCAAACTTAATAATTACTTCCATTGCCTATAAACAGCACAGGCTGCAGGAGATTGAATTAGTAGTTGCCCTCAAAAAACAGTCCAATTTAGGCATAATTTCTGCTGCTGTCTCAGTCATAGCAATGAAGACTTGCTGATGTAGACAGGAACAAATACAATAAGGCTGGATTAAATGAAACAAACAAAAATACCCCATTTTTTCTTTCACCTTTAACAGAAATTACCACAGATTCTTTGGCAAAGATACACCTTTCAACAGTAACTGGAAACTACTGATTCTGCCACACCGTGCTTCTGCCACACTGTGCTTCTGCACAGGCAGGTTGATTTCTGAGCAGTCAACCTTACTAAGCTAAAGCTTCCAAATTACAAAAAAGTGCTGAGAACTTATAATGCAAAAATAAAGTTTCCTAAAGGAGCTAGCCACATGGAAGCAGAAAGAAAAACTCTCCTTTTTTGGTTTTAAATCTTGCCTCAGTTATTTACGAGCATAAAGTTATTAATTTTCATTTGGTACAAATGGAAACCAAACCCAAACAAACAAAATAAACTTCAAATGGAACAAACAACCCACAAAGACAGCAAGCATTTAGGTGCTTAATCACGCAGAGAATCAAAAGACAAGCGCAAAAACACCAACCACAATGAAGCGAAAACATATTAAAAAAAAATAACGATACCTCAGAATCTTTTCCAAGCTTTATGTGGAGCTTAGCTGGGCCTCACATCAACTCACCCGGAGCTGGGCTGTAGGGAAGTGCTCCGTAGCAGGCACCAGCCATCCCTGCTGCTCAGGTAGGGGCTTATTCTAGCTTTGCCATTAAATCTTTCAGAGCTCCCTTTCAAGGCATTTTCAAGCTGGCTTTGCAGGACACTCTTTTTATCTCCTCCTCTCGTGTTTTACACGTGTATCATGTGCCCAGGGGCTTGGTGTGAAGGTTTAATTGCTGCATCCAGGTGCCACTGGAACCAAATCACTGAGCTGATCACGGGAAGAAACACAGCTGGTCCCGCTCACAGTGGAGCTGAAAAGCACTGGGATGGATCCTCATTTAAAATCACAGTGACAATCAATCTCAACCCTGCCTCAAGCTTAGATTTTAAAACTTCTAGCATTTGGTGAGGCATTTAGATGCAATGATGACATTCACATGTCTGTTTTCACAAGGATCACCCCAAACCCTTTACACTGTGACACGGGTTTCCAGCTTGGTGTGGAATCACTGCTGTGAGATTACAATAAAAAACCTGTTTGTTCTCCCTTTCCCTGCCTCGAGAATTAGGAGCAGCCTTGCCATGGCAGGCTCAAGCCAAACCTCTCCCTGCCAGCTTGGTTTCCTGCCGCAGGTTTGCCAGCTCCTCACCATTTACACCGTGTGCACGATCCTCGTGCCAGAAGGGCACTCAGCACAGGAGCAACATCTCCTGCCTGAGACACCAAACAGGCCCTGGGAGGGACTGTCCCACTTCCCTTGGGCTTGATTCCTGCACAACCTGGAGAACAGCTTTGGTCACTGAGGAAGGGCTCCGAGCATGCTGGGGGCAGTGGCCAGGAGGAAGAAAAAAAAGAGAAGCAACCTCTTTTTTCTCCCCAATTTCTTTCAGCACTCCACTTGCTGCTGCCCCAGCAAGCCTCACCCTCCAGGGTAATTAGCTGTGCCCTTAGGCTTTGGATTGCAAAATTCACTTTTGCCTACACAGGGGAAGTTGTTTTCTTGCTGCTCCACTAGAATGAGCACAAACAACAAAGGCACTGTTTGTCCATTATACTCTTGAAGGGTATCAATAAATCTACTCTGTACATAGGATGTGGATGAAAAACTGGGAGAAAAAAGAAACTGCAGGGACTAGGTTTTCTGTGAGATCCCTGGGTAAGCTGAAAATTTACATGTCTTTAAAACCAAGCCAAGCAATCAAGGAAGATTTATGGTTGTAGAAACGTCTTAGAAGTTTCCACTGATTTTCTGCTTTGCAGCTTCTCTCTTTTGCAGAAAATAACCAATTCAGACCAGTTCAGAGCACAGTCCAGGCTCTGCCACTGGTCTCCTCAGGAATATAACCTTATTTTCCCTGGAAAACGCAGGGAAGAGGGAGAAAGTTGTGTAGACCCAGCAGGCTAAGACGTGTTAGGCCAAGCAATCGGTGGTCAGATGTAGCAAGAACTCGGAGCTGGTTAACAGCTTCAACCTGCCGAAAACATGTTTTCCTCCCTTTCTATGTAGACTAAAAGGATTAAAAATGATTAGCTAGAAACCAAGACATATTACTTCACCCAGAGGAAAAGATAACTTGGTGCTGGTGGGACTGTGCAGCATCTCTTTTGTATCCAAACCTTACCAGATTACTTTACATTTTATCTTCATTTACATATCTGCATAATGTGGACTCAGTGCAGGAGGTTATTTTAATGTAGCAGCAAATTTTCAAGGTGCCAGGCATGGAATTTGTGCCCAAAAGACACATTTCCATGGAGCAGACATGGGAATGCTCCTGCTCTTAATAACCCTCAGACCTCAAGGCTGTAGAGCCCTGCCAGGCTCCAGGCCAGGGCCACTGAAAGGCAGTGGATTCCAGCTGTTCTTCCCCCTTGATATAAAGAGGGATGACTTCTGGGATCTTTCATCAAGATTTTTTCTAGAAATTCACCCAAATGGCAGCACCAAACCAACAAAGGCTCTCTGAGAACACCAATAAAGCAAATATCAATAAAGCCACAGAGGTTGCTGGGTGGATGGATGTGGCTGCACCAATTCCTGCACCAGGATGTTTTGCAAGCCTGCCTGGCATTTTAGGAGTTGGAGGAATAAGCACCAAATTCTATACAAAACCTTTAATATTCAGCTTTCACACAGAATTTGAACCTCAAATGCTCAGGTCACAGTTTACATCTGTCCCTGTCTGTAAAGTGTGTCTGTGCCTGGGTTTGAATGAGCAGAAGGTATTCAGTCTACAAATGTGTTTCATAAAAGGAATCTCAGATTTTAAATAATGCATTTTTTCTCTCAAATGGAGAAAGTGAAGGTGCAGTTCCATGACACTGCTACATCAATTAACACCTAGTTTCAGCCAAAAGAACTAATCTTCACCTTCTGAAATAGAATAGAATGAGATAATAAAGTTCAGTTCACTGAATTATTGAAGAATCTGCACTCATTTGAGGAAATTATGTGAGGGGAAAATTATTTTTTGAAGTGCTACTGAAAATAGTTTTTAGAAAAATTACTTTCAGGAGTTAATTTGCACAGCAATTCATAGAAAAAAAAAAAATAAGGGCCTTTAATGTAAGCAAACTGGAAACAGGGTAGTTTTGATTTCTGATCTTCCCATTCAACTGACAGACCAGAAAAAAAAAGTTATTCCCACAGCCTTAGTTAAAAAAACCCAAGCCTATAATAAGGCAACTTAACTGTGCTGTTTTGATTCCTAATCCTTGGTCAAATCATTTATATCATATGTAAAAAAGGAAGTATTACACCTATTCCACTTTTATCTGGAGATCTTATACTACTCAACAGAACTATTAAAAACATTATTTCTTCTTTAGGCCCACAAAAAAGATGCAGAAGATTGGAATACACAAAGAAGTTTCTGCAGGGCAAGCAAGGGGATAAACCTGGAAGAGCTCCAGTTATTCCATGAGAAATAGATACATGCACATCCTTATCCTAACAAGTAGTTATTTCAAAAGGGAAAAATTCTTGTCTCACCTCAGCAAGTGAATGGGAGGTGGATTATCTTGTCCTGGGGTAAGAAGGTCTGTTTGGCAACCCTGCCGAGAAACGGATGCATTTCAAGTTCACACAATGGTTTGAACCATTGATACCCTGAATTAACTGGTTTGGGTGTCCCTGAGCAAAGGGAGTTATCCCAGCTCGGTGACAAAGCCAGCACAGAGCCGTGCATCCTCTGTGGAGCCTGGCTGGGAGAGCTGGGAGCGTCCATCCTGGAGAGGAGAAGGATCCAGGGAGAGCTCAGAGCCCTTCCAGGGCCTAAAGGGGCTCCAGGAGAGCTGGAGAGGGACTGGGGACAAGGGATGGAGGGACAGGACACAGGGAATGGCTTCCACTGCCAGAGAGCAGGGAGGGATGGGATACTGGGAAGGAATTCCTGGCTCTGAGCGTGGTGAGGCCCTGGCACAGGTTGTCCAGAGAAGCAAAGTTCTGAGCACAATTTTTATTCCTTTGGTGTTCAGCCACCTCATCCCTGAGAAGGAACAGAAAGGCAACTCACAGCAAAACCCTTGTTCCAGGTACTGGGGAAAGTAAACGTAGCCACTGGTCACTGCCCAGACAAAAACTCTGTCCCAAAGAGTATTTTCCCAAGTGCATTATGGAAACCGTCTGTGTCAGCTTAGAAGATGAAAAATTCAGTATTTGCAAGGAAAGTGATGCTGTACCAGATGCTACAGAGCTGAGGGTAACCAGATACTACAGGGCTGGACTGATCAGCTCCAGTCACTTGGAATTTCCAGCACCATTAGTGTTTGCTTAAAGATTCCACATCAAAAAGAGGAGAGGACTGCCCAGTTTTAATATTTCCACCCTCGATAATATATATGGGCAGATATCTTTCTGTAGCCTTTCTTGTAGAGGTTTTGCTTGGCCTTTTTAGTTTTACTTGTTTACTTCAGGACGTGTCCAAACAGCTCAGGTAAAGCAAGAATGAGAGTTCTAAAATCTTAATTGCCAGTTTGCTGGTAGATATTGCCTGATTGCAACAGGTAAATGAGAAAACTAGATGAAAAAAACAGGGAGAAAAAAAAAAGAAGTATTTTTTTAATGTACTGTAACTTTTATATCTTAACCTACCCAAAGTTCAGTGACATGAAGCACCCATTTGAAAAATTTACTTCAGCAAACATGTGCTTCTCTTGGGGAAAAATAAATATAAAAAATTTAAATATGATATCTGAGCTAAGAGAAATAGACTGCTGACCCATGTCTTGGGGCTTTATTTTTTTGCAGAAAAGATGCTATTTAAAGGTTATAATTAGAGCTGATTTGAAAGAAGCAGTGAAAAGAAACATGTTGGTAATTTGACCAAATTAACTCCAGATTTGATGAAAGCCAGCCACTTTGAGTAACATCAGGCATTATAAAGTCAGCGTCATTTCGTTCTCAATTTTAAATTCTTCGTGTTTCTGATTGTAGTAATTCTCTTGACACAGCAGCCGTTCAGTGTAACATTACACCAGGAGGCACAGAAAGTGGTGTCTAACTTGTCACGCCAGTTTTGCAGTTCAAGCTCTTCTCAAATACTGCTTTCTGGCAACTCATATTGTGCAATGATTATGAAAGAGGCATTTTGGAGTTTCTAAAGGGTACTCCATGAATGCAGCCGACTCCCTCATTCCTACAGTGCCTCAGTAAGTATATCTCATCCTACAGGGCTTCTAGTATGTACTTTTATTATCAGGATTAATCCAGGAAAATGATTCATGCTTAGTGGAAAAAGGTAAGTTCAACACAACATTAGGGCTGAAAAACGCAGTGTCTTAAACTGAACTCACAACAGGATGAAGCTTTAACAACTGGCTCATGTAGACTGTTCTCTCTGCTGCCACTTCCAAAAATACAGTTCTATCCCAAGAGTGACAAAATAACAAATGGTTTCACACCTGCTTCATTTCAGTGATAGGACAGAAATGGGTGCTTTGGCTCATTTTCCTAAACTGATGTAAAACAAAGGGATGTGAAAAGGAAGGAGGGGAACAGAGAAACGACAACTTTTAATTTTGTTACTGAATCCACAAAAATTTAAGCCCCAGTGCGTATTTCTTTTGGGACGTACGATTATCTGCACTGCTCTTTCCTTACAGTGTCAGCTCTAATGAATACCATTTAAAGTGGCACTTTAGAGCAGCTCAGTCCCTTTTTTACTGGGCTCATAAGGGACTGGCACCTCGTGGTGCAGAACACGTGTAGCTGTAGATCACACCTTGCAAGAAGAGACCTGCGAGGAAGCCTCTACATATTGATTAATTTTCTCTTTTTTTTAAAAAAAAATTTCTTTTGTGCTAAAAGAAAGACAGCAAGATTAGAAATTTTCAGGTAGCTCTGCCTTGATCAGACACCACCACACTGTCCCTGTGTTTCTCCTCCTCAGAAAAATAAAATCACCTCCGCAACAGACCATTCTGGGAAGACTGGATTTACTTTCACCTAGACCACAAAAGTTGACTCGGGATTGAGGACATACCCAGACAGCAGTTTAAAACTCCAGTGCCCTAAAGGAAAATATATAAGCATATTTTTCAAGTCCAATTAAGGCTTTGGCTCCGAGCATTTGGCAGAAGGAGAGGAGTAAACATTTTATGACTTGCCTTTGCATGGATGATGCTATGAGGAGTTCATACATTAACCAACAAGGTCCCTGTGAGGCATTTTTGACTTTGTGAGAGGGACAGAGGAATCAGAGAACGGAGGGAATGTAGATTGCACTCAAAGCTGCTTTATCATGGCTCCTGGGGGCAGTGTGCTCAGTAGTGTGTTTTCAGAGAGAAAAAAAATCACTTCTGTGGTAACTGATTTTAAAACAGGAATTCAAACAGTTTCTTTGCAGGCTGCCTCCAGCTCCTCAGCTCTGCATAGGACCGATGCTTATCTCTAACAGCAAAAAATAGTTACGACTATTTCTAGACCTTGAAATAAAACCAGGGCATATGGGATGTCAGGAACTACTGCAGTTCCTGTAAGGACTTTTGAAGGCAATTCCTGGAAAGAGTTAGATTCAAGATGTTCTAGAAAAGCCGGGAAAATTCTTAGGAAGGGTCTAAACCTACGAAGGGAAATTCTTAGAACAGCACAGGAAGCACTTCGGGTTCTAGATCCAGGAATCTCTAATAAAAAGAGAGAAAATGCCAAGAAAGGTTGTAGGTCCAGAAAATCTAGAAAAGGTTTCTGTCCAGGAATTCCTGGAAAGATCACACATTCAGGAATACCTGCAAAGTCCAGGAAAACTCCTAGAAAAGACTTAGATCAATTAATTCCTAGAAAGTAATTGGAAATTCTTTGAAAATTTCTCTGTACAGTAAATCATAACAGAAGTCTTAAATCTAGGTATTCCTGGGAAGGGTCTTGATCCAGGATGTCCAGGAAAACTCCTAGAAAGCCCCAAATATTCCTTAAAACTTTATAGAGGTCAGAATTGAAAAAAATGCCATATCCTGAATGTTGTTTATTCTAAGTTGCTTAAACAAATTGAGTAACTTTTACATTTCACCATTTGATTTAAAGCCAGTAACACTTTCCATATGGGCAAATCACTTCCCAGCTGAGCATTCTGGTACTGGAAAGGTGAATCAAATTGGAGTCTCTCTTACGAAGTCTCTTCACTATTTGTGAAGAAGAACTACAAAAAAAAGCCCCAAACAAACCCAAAAAATGTACAGGGACACCTGTGAGTTATTATTTTAAGCACTTTGGTTCAACTGTCAGACAAGCAACGTGGGCTTTGTCACCAAGTACTTCAAACGACTCCTGCTAATTAGGATTTCAAGTTTAACACTGACATAAGCAGATTGGCAAACTAATTTTGGGATCTGCAGCTCAGGGGAGGTTTGTTCTAGGTCTGGTCTATTTAGGATGATGTGATGAATACCACTGTCACAAGAGGGGTCTTCCACACCACCACATCTTCCATTTACACAGCTGGCTCCAACATTTAATCTCTCCAGAATCCAGTTTATTCCCCTCCAGCTGCTCTGACTTGATAATGCTGACAGAAAAGTTTCACTTCAGCAGAACAAGTGACTCTGCCCCTCAGCATCAACTTCTGAAGGAAGGAAGCACCATTCTGTGACACCCCCTTTGCTGACCACAGCTGCACTCACCACTCGCTGGAAGAAGAGCTGCAGACCTGGGGAGAAAAACTTTGGACTTCTGAGCTCCTCATTATCTTCTGAGAAAGTGTTTTCTTCCACAGTCACTGCCAAGTTTTAAGCTACAACCTTCTGCTCATAAAATAAGCTGAAAGGTACCAATGATTTCAATGAGAAAGTCTTCCCAAAAAAGCACAGAGCAGCTTTAAAAGGGCAAACAGGGTAAACATTAAAGGTCCAGCTGATTTCAGAAGGATATATGAAAAGAGAAAAAAAAATATCTCAAGGCACAGGTACTTCAAAGAAAATAATGCTTTTTTTTCTGAGAGAATATGGAAGATAGGCCACAAGATCTAAATAATGCAGTGTCAGTCAGATAAGGAAACATCAAATACTTGGATTAGGAGAGACTAACAGATTCATTCATACAGCATTTTCCCTTTAAATCACCATTTCTCTGAGTTTACGTATTTTACATAGATCCACTCCATTCGTTGTTTGCTGGCTCAGAATGATTTGAGGCAGAAGTTTTTTCCCAAGGATAAGCTAAAGCAGAACTAGATTCTCCCAAGCTTATCTGTGCAGCAGGCAGCAAAGCATCATCATTCAGCCTCACAGTAAAATTAGCCCATACACTAATTACTACAGGGGACTCAGTGAAACTCTACAGAGTGAGAATTCCATGTTGATGAAAGAAGCCACCGTGAATAATAACTGTGTAAAGCAAAATGCCAGAGGTGCTAAAATCTTGGTTTAATAGCCTCTATTTTGCGCAGAACATAATAGGACTCTTCAGAAATGAGCAAAAAGCCTTTCACACTGTAGCTCACCACACCCTGCTTTGGAAAACAGACAATCCCGTAGTGCTCTCTAGTGGCTGCCAGACAAAAATCCTCTGCAGGCTGCACTGCCGAGTTTAAAAATGTACAGAATTCTCAAAATATTCAGTTGCCCCTGCAGTCAGCCACGACTGCCTAGGGAGAGAGCAGGCACTTGTGTTTGCATCAGCAAACACAAAATGATACGTTGATATTTGTTACTTTGGATGCATAAATAAAGGCTAGGTGGCAAAATTACCCTTTAAGATAATAAATTAATTCCTAGGGTACGTACACCAAGATTTTCCCGTCCAACAATGTTTCCTCAGCGGATTCTCTCAGCTCCATCAGACATTTATTCAGCTAAATAAAGAACAAATTGCTGAGTGTTAAACCACTACCAAGGGTTTGCAGTATCATCCATTAGCTCCAGGATTTCCTCGACAGCACAAAGGATTGCAGGCTGCCAATTATAATTAAATAGAGCTCCCTATGGTCTTAAGCAGAGCTCCTCATTGCTCTGGATAGGAAAACGCAGGTTAAAACCCAAGAGCAATAGAACATGGACCCAAACCTGGTCCGAGGAAGTGCATTTTCCAGAGCTGGAAATACCTCTGTAAACGACACGTAGAGGACACTTGCCCTGGGTAGAATGCACAGGCTGTGACATTCCCGTGGTGTCAGCTGATCTACTCAGGAAATCCGGTCAGAGCCCACATGAAAATTTCAGAGGTACATGCTGTACCATTCAGCTGCACATATAGAACATCCTTACAAATGGAGAGAGAGATTGATTTTGACAGCTTCGGTTCGTAATGCATTAATAAACAGAATTTTTATAACAGCCACGAAGCCAAGAGAGAAGGAAGACTAAACGTTAAAATAATTCATGATTTCTGAATGATTTGGAAGAAGCAAACCCACTGGCATCTTCCTCGACTGATCTAATTGGATTTATTTCCACTTTCTAGGAGAGGGGAAAAAACAACATCAGCAAAAACCCTGTTTGCTAGTTCATTAAGCAAGAGTATAATTACCTAATTATAAATACCATGGGTCATACAATCCTTAGCTGCATGAACATCCATTTCCATACAACATACATGATTACAAATGACAAGCAAGATTTCTAATAAATATGCTAAATTTTGCATATTTAGCAAAAATGTGTGTTCCAAGTCTCCATATTTCACATTGGGTTAGAATAAAACATTTTTGGACTACATGTTAATAGTAATAAAATAATCTAGTTCTGCAACTGAACCTTAAAACTTGAAGGGCTTGGTCTTGCAGAATTAATTTGTAGGAGACAGAGGCTTAAAGTATCTGTGTGGTTCACAGATTATATTAATCTGATGTTGGGAATTCCTTTTCAAAGCTTCTTTTTGCGTCTAGACCTAAAAGGATACATTTGTCTAACAATGAGAGGCACATATTAGGCACAAGTGAAAACGAAGGGACTCTTTGTGCCAACCACCTGATTTTTGACTTGACTGGAAGACTTTACCAGGCAAAGTCTGCACTTTACTTGTTGAATAAAGATGTTAAAGGATTTATTTCCAAAATGCATGAGATCCCAGCTGCAGAGTCTGGAGATGTTCACCTCGTTACAGTCTAGGCCGGTTGGAAGCAAGGCTGGCACAGAAAATTCTATGATTACATTGTCCTGACTTTGTTTATGGCAGTGTCCATCTCCAGCCTTGAAGTCATGGAACAGAAGATCCATCTAATTCTGTCCTGGGCTAACTTTGCAGGTTAAAAGCTTGCTGTTAGGGCTGATCCTAGAGAAACAACCACTGCCTCTGTCCACGCAGGGAGCTGTGCTGGAGCTGCTGAGCAGCCTGACCTTCCAGAGCTCACAGCAAGATGGCATTAAAACAGCACACTGAGCTGCAGCCCACAGGGCAGGGGACCGCCACGATCTCCCGCTGCCGTGGCAACATCCACAACTGTCCAAAAAAACGGTACTTGAAAAGTAAACCAAGTTAGCTGGGTTTCTGCTGAGGAACGGTTTCTCAGATGACTCACTGCATCTGCAAAAGAGCAAAGCACAACCTCCACAGCAGTGATCTTGCTGCACATCCACATTCTGCAGCTGCTGCAGAAATCCTTCAGCTCGGAGGAAGCAGTAACTTCACTGTGTAGGAATGGTATGGAGTCCTAGTGCTCCTTAAAATGAAACTAGAAATTCCAGAAATTGATTAGCAGCTGTTCTGCTTCCCTTCCCAAGTCTTGCTTCAGGAGCTGGTGAGCAGGAAGTGGAATAGATGGAACCACTCCAAAGACTGGTCTATCCCAGACAGATACAAAACCAACACACAGGAGCACTCAGAGAAGAATGAACGTGTAGCATAAAGGCACCACAGCGTTTCTCCCTGGGGAAGCTCAGACCTCAAGCTTTAACTCAGTTCTCACGCTGCAGCTCCGAGGATGACAGCTGGAAGTGCTGGCCGTGGCTTCTGGGCTGTCACACAATGCACAGCTTCAGCCTCAGAACAGAGACTGCTCTGCTAACTTGGGTCTTGCTTCTTGGGAGTTCCAACCAATTTGATCTTTCATCTCTTTTCTTCAGTGGCTGATCAGCTCTAGACTTCCTATATTTCCTTCCACGAATTGAAGCCCAACTGAGGTTGTATCTTCTGAGAGATGCTCATAAATCCTGATTATTATGGTCTTCACTGGATTTCAGGTCCCAAAGAACTGCGAACTGTGCCCTACTGAAGGAAGCACGGTCACTTGTTTCATGTGTCACTGGCCCCTGAAGTATTTTAACTCTCCCACAGCTGAACTTCTTGTGTATTGTGGTCAGAGTGTGAAATACCACCTGAAGTCCTGCGTGACACAAGAAATGAAGTGAAAATAACAAAATGCCATTGAAGTAAATGTTGAAAGGTGCTAACATGAGTGGAATCAGGATTTTGTCCTGCAACTCGACATCAAAGACTCGTCAGCTCTCACCTAATTAGCACAGAGCACCACTTTTCCCTTTCCACTTCTGCTGACAACTGAATGATCTTCACTGTTCGAATTAATTTGAAAAATTTATACGTCAAAATCATTCCAGATCTGGCAACAAGATGAGACCTGAATCAGAATGTACTGTCTGAACGCAATACATAATAAGAAGAAATGACATCTCTGATCAGGCTACAAGTTATCCAAACTTATCTCTGAGGCAAAAATGAGCGGCATTGCTTCTAAAATACAAAGACTTGCAAAGCATAAGCAAATCTGAGGTTTTTCTTTTTCAGAGGTATTTTGTTTCCAAATGGAATTTAAGTGCTCCAAATAGTTATTTCAAAAGTCTGGGATCTTACACTGTGTTCTTTTATATTTACGACCAACACCAGTTTCTTGGAGCTATTTCTACTACCTGGAATTCTAGAACCTGCAGGACTGATGTTACAAATGTAAAAAGAAACAGTTCACTGGGTTTTCCTGTATTAATTCATAGAGCTTCCAGGGTCTCAATTACAGCAAAAAGGGCTTTCAGACCCCTCATATCTGCAGTTTTTTTGCAGTTTTGGGTATTTGAGACCATGGAATACTTTGAGGTTGGAAGTGAGAGTAAGGAATTTCCAGCCACGTGCCTTCTTAAGAAAACAGTGCCTGTAAAAACCCAATATATTCCGTATACAAAAATATTAATTCCCCAAAATGTGGAAAGGAGAGAGATTTGGACCTGCAATGGAATTTATATGTACATCCCTTCTCCTCAGACACCCTGAGGGCTAAGGGGGACAAAAAACCAGAGAGGATAATGCGATTCATCCCTTCAAACTGGCACAAGCAACATTTACGTGGCACGTCACCTGCAACCTCGCTGGCTTCGACAGCACCCAGGAGTCCTCCAGTGCTCCCCACAGAGCTGCCTTTTCCTTGCTCCTCACGCACAATTACAGTGCTCAGTGACCACCTCCCTGGAGCTCTCTGCTGCCCTTGGCACGCTGCAGACACGAGCTCACTCCCCACGCACAGGGCTGTTATAATTATAAGCTGCATAATTTGAAATAAGGGTAGAGGTTCCCTTCTCATCATCACGGCGTAGAAGGATGTGAGTAGAGTGCGTCAAGGCACAGCTGAGCTGAGGGTCCTCCTTTACATTTTTCCCAGCCTCTTTTCCTGTTCCTTCACCTGTAAAACGGGAGCAAGCACTGGAGCTGTGAAGGAAAGCAAACACGAAAATCAGATGGGCCATTGCTAGAACAGCTCCCGAGTACCAGAGATGCTCAATGTGCACATGAGGCCCCCAGTAAACAAGCCCCTGATGCTTATTCATTTTTTATCTGCTTTCCATAGTAGGACTTGGGAGAAGATGTGTTTCAAGTCTTTGTACTTACAAAGCTGTGACTGCTGGGTGATATTTTATCTCTTCTTGGTGACATGCATTTGTGGTCTTGACAAACAAAGGCTCAAAATAGGCTCTGTGACCTCTTTACAAAGAAAGCATCTGAGGGGAAAAAACCCCCAACAAAGTAAATAGAGGCAAGAGGTTTCTGAGCATGGGAATGCTCATTTCTGTTACGGTGAGCACGCTGAGCTACAACGAGCTGGCATAAAAATCTCAAAAACTAGGTTAAGACTCACAAGCAGCAGAACAAATGCTTTCTGTCGCTGCATCTAAGAAAACTGCTCCTAGCAAGGCTATTTGTGCCTTGGTCATCAAAACAATTTAACATGAAAGCTGATACTGTCAATCCAAATGTACCTTGAATTCGTTTTTGTAAATAGCAACACAAAACCCCCACATCAGTGGTGCTCAGAGATCACATGTAGGCTTCAGATTAAGGGAAACGAGGTTGTTTAATATTCTGCTGATTCAAGAAAAACAGCACTGACATGACTCACCTCTTTTCTTTCTCCCCAGAGAATCATTCCTTTCTAACACAAGTTTGGATTTCTCTTTATATAACCAGCTCATAAAACAGGCGTTCGGCTGTCTGCCAGAGGGAAAAAAACCCTAGGCAAATCATCCATACCATTTATACAGCTGCATTTAAAAAAAAAATTATCAAGAAAAGTCATATCAAATGGACATGCATTGGTTTGGCTGTGGACTATGCATCCAAATAAATAAAATCTAAAAAAAATTTATTTTCTCTTCTGTGTTCCTTGTGTGGATATTTCATTTTAAGAAGTATTTTCCTGCAACTGAATGGATGTCAATTGCAAAGATATTTGCTGTTAAGCTAGAAAAATTTTATCATAACTTTTCATCATAAATATAAAAGGCTAGAAATCCTCTGAGAGATAACTAAGCAGATCAGATCATTGCATTTTCTGGGAAAATGCAGAAAACTTGTTTATCACAAGACTGCTACAGTGAGAAAATAAACCAAACAAAAGGAGAGTCATGTTTCTACTAATAGCCATTCTGATCCTGCAAATAGTTTTGTTTGTGACACTTACAGGATCATATGAGGTAATAAATGGAAACTTGAGGACAATTTTTCAGGTGCTTTGTACCCACCGTTAGAACTGGGCTTAGTTCCATTCCAATTTCATTCCAATTTCAGAGGGATTTACAAATCAATATACTTGGAATATATTAGTTAGTGCCTGCCTCCACCAGCTTCTATTTACTTCTGTGAAAAGGTTCCTTTTTGGTGTTGGTCTTTCAACACAAAGACAAGGCTTTGCCTCACATTTATTTTCCCTCTCCAAAACTTTTTCCCAGAAGGAATGCAGATCCTGCCTCAAGGTAAGGAAGCACAAAGTGCCATAGATACATCATCATCTCTGAAATCTGAAAGTAAAAGACATGCAGACAATCCTACTTTTTACACAAGAGGCATTATTTAGCAACGTAAGTTTGAATAATTCAACACAATTATTTTTTTTCTTGGTACCCCCTCTCCCAAACATGATGATGGTTCCTTTGGAAAGAGCAAGGTCCAGGGGCAGCTCCATCAGCTGGCACAAACCACACCTGGGATTTATCCCCAGACTGAGCCTCTTGATGCTTGGTTTATCAGGAATGAGAGAAAATGCTCTTTAACTAAGTGAAAACAGCAAGATTCCAGCTCTGTTCGACTGTTTTGTACCAGACATTATTTCAAATCCAGAGGAATCCTATAAAGTGTCCTCTACAGAGGCAACCAGTATGGGAGCTGGTTAAAAATACATCCCTCTCATCCTGTGTGCTTCTATAGCTACTAAAGATGTCTTGGAGATATTTTCTTGGGTTGAAAATATTTTAATACATTCAGTCTTGTACAAATGCTTAAATCTGATATGGAACTTCTCAATCCTACATTTTAAACATGAAATCAGTATCATTCTTCATCTCAGAAGGCAGCTATATTGATTAGTGCAAACAGACTTTCACAGAATTCACTAGAAACCATCAGCATTTTCTGGCATGACCTAAAAGCTACACAGAGAAAAACCATTTAAAACTTGCTACTTCCTCTCCTTTTAGGACTAAAAATAGATTTGGCTCATTATCTCACTTGGCACCTTAATGTATTCCATTGCACGATGACACAGCTTAGATTAAACCACCACATGCGTCTTTTTCCTTAGGATCTACCTTATACACAGCAAGAAGGGGCAGGGCTCACCGGACCAGAAACTCTTTGATATTTTACTTTAAACCCTTTGTCCAGGTTCTGTTCTCAGGACAATATTCCCACTCGCTGTTGGAAGCAGCAGCTCACCCCAGCCACGGGCAGATGCCACCCCAACAGCCACACTCCTTCCTCAAATGGAATCTTGGATGAATTTTCTTGTCAAGCTCCACCATTAAATCCACACCCACAGACTTCTTTTCTTTCCCCAAAAGGTCAGTAATTTAACTGAATCTCAGGGACACGCAGCCCAAAAGTGACTCCCAAATCAGATGTATGCACATTAACTTTGAAATTCCTGCTTAAAGAAAAACAGCAAGCACACGTTTCAGTGTGGCAGCTGGGATAAATTTGGGTTAAATCCCCCCAAAATACGACAAAGACATAATCCCACATAACTGCTTTGTTTGCCCCTGCTTTCAGAAACGGCCAAACCCCATCTTCTTTATTTAAGAGTAGCAAAATGTTTTCCACGTATTTATGTAAAAACAGAGCCAGGCTCTTCTCACTGGTACCAGGTAACAGAACAAGAAGCACTGGTGAAAAATTGATGCTTAGAAAGTTCCACCTGAACTTGAGGAAGGAAGGACTTCTTTACTGTGCAGGTGAGGCTGTGGAGTCTCCCTCACTGGAGATATTCCAGACCTGTCTGGACACAGCCCTGTGCCCTCTCCTCTGGGATGACCCTGCCTGAGCAGGAGGTTGCACCAGGTGACCCCTCTGTGGTTCCTTCCAACCTGACCCAGTCTGTGCTTCTGTGTACGGGAATGAAAGACTGCATGGATGGAAAATTTTCGGATACAAAGGTTCATCCCTAAAATTTTGCAAACTTGTTCCTGTCTCACAACAGGAACTTGGTCAGCTGCATGTATAACCAGTGCTCTTGAGTCAGCCCAAGAAATCTGCTTGTAGGTGAGATTAGCGCTGTTCCTCAGCATTAGTTCCATGCAACGACAAAAGCAGAGTTTAAGGCAGACCCGAGATGAGACCCCTCCACAATCCCAGCAAGTGCTGACCGAGCATTCCACAGGACTTTACCGGGAGAGTGATTAGAAAGCGTCCCTGGTTCATACAAATCAAAACTTCAAGAAGACCCGACCTGCATCACCGGCTACAGACCAGCAGCCTCTCTCCCGGCACCCTGCGCTGGACGGGGAGGAGCAAAAAAAAAAATCCATAAAAGCAGGTATTCCCTTTAAACAAACTCCCAAGCCAAGCTATTCAGCCCGAGTCGGAGCATCCCGTTTCTGCGGGGTCCCCGTGCGACACCTCCTTTGCCACGAGGCCCCTGCCCGCCTCCGGAGCGGCCCGGGCGCGCCCCAGCCCAGCCCCGCCGGCTCCGCGGAAGCTCCGGCCGAGCTGCGCGGGGGTCCCGGTGGGCGCGGAGCGATTCCCCGCTCGTCCTGCCGAGGGGAACCCCCGCGGGACGCCCTCCTCCGCCAGCCCCGCGGGGAGGGGAGAGGACGCGAGCGGCGGACACCGGTGCCGGGGGAACGCGCCGGTCCCTCCCGCGGGGCAAAGCGCCCGGACAGCCGGGACGGGACAACGACCGGGACGGGACAACGACCGGGACGGCTCGGGGGACCCGGGCGGGTCCCGCACAGCGCGGACGGGGCGGGGCTGCCCCTCCCCGCGGGCCGTGACGCGCTGGGGCGGGGCGGGACCCCGCGCACCTGCGGAGCCCCCGCCTTTGTGCAGTGCAGGTGCGGCGCCCACCCCACCCCCCGCCGTGACGTCAGGCGGGCGCTCGCGGGGCACCATGGGAGAATCCCAATGTTTTCCAACGGATGCGCTCAGCAGCGCGGCGGCTTGAGGCGACTCCGGGAGCGGCGCTCGGGGGGGCGTCCCG
>VWPU01012980.1:0-11451 GCA_013398955.1 Callaeas wilsoni | reverse complement strand
AGAACCCAAACCCCTACACCATTCTAATACAGGTTATTTGCAATTTGATATCCTCATGTATATGCATTATTGCACTTGGAAAATTGAATGAAACCCTTGATTCAGAATCTGAAACACTTAGAAGTAATGATCCCGTTTACTGATTTACTGAAGTTGTAGGTTTTAAGTACTATTTAACAGATGAAACAAAAAGCACTATCAGGCAAAAAGGAAGCATCCAAGTTGGTTTAGGAAGCGTTCATATTATATGAATAATAGGAATTTGTTGTGATTTTCATTGTTTCAGATCTCTGAGGCAATTACCTAACACTGTTAACCTTATTAGTGGTTCAGTTTTCTTACAATTCAGAATATGAATTTAATAAACTCAATGTAAGAGAAAATGTAGCACTCAACAACTCAATTATTTTATCAGAATCCGATTTCAGTATTATTTGCTTATTAGTGTGCAGCTGATAATGGCTATATTTTATTTAGAATTATTAAAATAAATTGGAAATGGAAAGTGCTTGAGTCCTGTGTGAACCATAAGCCTGAAGAAATGCAAAAACTTACTCACAGCCCTTCACTGGTACTGATAGCTTTCATAACAGCTGTAGCATAGTGATTGAGCAGCGTGAGCATCTGAAGGTGAGTTTGACATGATGTCCATGCCCAAACAGGGTTCTGCTGAGAGCCACTGTAAAAAGAGGGATCAACTCACAGTGACTGTAAGGATATGAAGATGGAACCTCTGGAGGTACTAATTTGGACCATGAATAAGAGGTTTAGTTTTAATTTCAGAAGTAGCACAAAATACGTATTACATTGCGTTTTGAGTGACAGTGAGAAGAGAAGACAGGCTGTCAACAAACGTGTATTTTGCTATTAATCAGTAAATGGTAGTGAGTTAAACAAAAATAAATGTGGATTTTGGAGGGCAGATGATTTGGGCTTTTTTGTTTCCCACTTCTACTAGAATTGAATTTGAAGTCTTGGTGAATATGGTGCCTTTAAGTGATGCATCTCTATTCAGATGATATTATTTCAAATTCAAATTTATAAGCATAAATTAGGGAAAATTCATTCTCACATGTCCACAACATTACAAAGATTTTCTCAGCCATTACTACACTGCAGCTACTCAGTTTACATCCTGATCTAAGCCTTTCACTTGAGATTTTAAACATATTATTTATCTCAGAAACATCATGAATTTAGGACTCATTAGCATAAAATTAGAATAAATCTGAGGAAAACAATTGAGAGAATTAGAAATATATTACATACTAACTTTATACAGTTTAATAAGCAGATGCTGAAAGCTTGTTTGATGGCATATTTTTATTCAGAATTATTTAGGGATTATCTAAGAGCTGTACTGTGGATTATAGAAAAGGAGTAATTTCAGTTTAATTTAGCCCTATGAACATGTGAAAATGTTTCAGACAGGTGAAATATACCAAGGGATGTCTTAAGCTACCACTCCAGGGACTATGAATAAAAAAAAAGTCAGTTGCCAAGTGGAGTTGGCATTTTACTAAGTCTGGATATAATTGTACTAGAAATCTTGAGGATACTTTGAAGCAGTCTTAAGAGAAGATATTGCCTATTGGAATTCCTTCTTAGTGCAAATTTCACTGCAATTTACTTTAGTTCAAATATTCTTGTGACATAAGATTATACTCTTGCTCTGGATATGTATATTCATATTCACCAACTGAAATTGTTGAAAGCTACGTATCCTTGCTTCTGTGCCAGCTGACTTACTTTGTGGCTCATGTCTTGCAATTGGAAAACAGTCATGAAAGCCAGACCAAGTTTTTTTGATGCACAGGCACTAAGCTGCCAGTCCATTTGAGCTCATCTGTTTTTGCTGTTTCTGTTGGAGTTCAGCAGTTCTGTTCTGTAGTTTCTCTCTCATTTTCTGTACTCAGATCCTAACCCATGAAAAACAGTCAGCCCCAGGACCTGCCTTAACGTTTCACAGTACCTAAGAAACACATTTTTGGGCACTGAGGAATACAGTAAGGTGCTGCCAGAGCATGCAGATTGTCTCTTCTCTCTCAGTTGCCTTCCACAAAATAAGGATAAAACATGGAACTTTTATTACTTTCCAGAAAAAAATCCAGTGTCTAGTATCACCCTCTTTTTTTTTCCCACAATCTTTCTATTTCTGACATCTATCCTTTTCAAGTAGTCAATAGGTAGCACCACTCTTTATGAAGTTGCAGTCCATTTTGTCAAGTATCCCTTCCTAATGTTGAAGACTCTGTCACTTAGTTATCATCATACTTTAGGAGACTGATTTTCCTGCTATCCACAGCTTCTTTATTCCAAGACACACAATCTGAATGGGTTGTAATGATCGTCTCTTATCGACTGTTGATCTTCCACTGCCTATCAGTGGCATAAAGCCAGATGCCATCAAGTGGCAGTGTTTTGTCAGATACTTAGCAGAGACTATCCAGGTTTACTGTTTATAAATGATCTATTTGTTATATTACAGTATGGAGCTATACTCTCCGCTTACTCCGCATGCCTTAGAGAGATTGACACAGTGAATCATGAAGTCAAACCTTAAGCTAGAAAAAGCCTATAAAAATTAAGTCATTTTATACTTTTTCAAGCAATTAGTAGCACTACACTGCTAAGTGGAGATCAATCATAATTGAGGAACTGAGAGAGGGCAATAAACAAATTACTAGTGTTTTCTCTGAAACCTCTTGGTCTACAGACGTACTGTAATTTAATCCAGAAGCTCAGTAGATTGCAAATTATCCATTAGAGTTGTCAGTGGCCCCTTGAAGAGGATTTACTTTACAATAAGGGTACAAGAAAGGAAATCTGCCTGGTTATTTCAGATGAAATGGGACATTTGCAGCTAATTCACGATCATCACAGCTGTACTGTTTATATCTTGATGATGGTCAAGTGGTTTGGTGGTTTTTCTTGGCAAACATAAACATTTAACTTTATTGGCTTAACTGTGTGGCACCTGGCATCCTCTCCATCTTTCAGTACCTATTGTGAAATTCACTGCAAAAAGAATGAAAAGTGACCAATGGACTTAGCCATTCAACAGAAAGGCGAACTAAGTGGCTAGTTGCAGTACTAGAAAAATTATTTCTTTTCCTTAACCACACCTGAAGCTTTAAGAATCTCCATAATGAAGACTTCAGTATATCTTGGAAGTAATCAGGACTGCCTCTTGTGTGGCCACAGCCCATATACCAGCCACATTAGATTACATTAACAGAGTTGAAAGGATCTAGAATCCATCTGGCAGAGGTAAATGCAGCCTCTGAAAATATTTACAAACAGTTTTCTTTTCCTTTTCTTTTTTTTTTTTTTTTTTTTGTCTTTTTTTGTTTTATTTTCTTTCCCTCACCTATCTTGGGTAGTAAGGAACAGAAATACAGTGTTTTGCTATAGGACAGCTGCCCATGTGCTAATATGCTAGTATACTAGTATATTTACATACTGCAGTGAAATAGTTATTTAAATGAAAGAGATTTTTTTCTTTGCCTATCAATTATCCCAGTGCTGTAGCTACAAAGCAGAGGAATTAATGTTTTGGTTCTCTTCTAAATCCCCTCACTCAATGAGTGAAAAATGTTAAAAAGACTCTGTTTTGCTTTCAGTTCTTCTTATTTCATTTGTATATGCAGGCAGATGATAGAGCCCCAAATCATGTCAATCCCAGAGTGCTAGGCACAGAAGTATAAAGAAGAAGGATACAATTGCTGGGCAGATGAGCTTAAGGACAAAAATCTAAAGGACAAGACATTGACAAGGTAGCAATATCATGAGTCATAAAGCTTTTGCACTCCCAGAAACTAATGAGAAACACTATAAACACCACAATATTTAAAACACTGTATGTATATTACAGTTTTTGGGTTCAAGTTTCCAGAACATCTCTTACAAACATAATGCCAAACCCTCCATCCCCTTAGAAAATCCCAATTTTCTTTCAATTGAGAGTAGACATCTTATCTTGATTGTGGACTTCCTCTGTGTGTATGTAGCCTTAAAGAAAGCACTAAAAATAAAATAGAATTCCAAATAATAAAAAAGTTTAGTCTCCACAAACATTGCCACAATGCCCAGGAAGAAGTAGAATTGGGGGAAAAAGAAATATAATCAGAGTATATAATGGAAAAAACACCTACAAATGCATTTACATAGTTGTTTTTTTCTGGAATCTGCCAAAATTTCTTCATTGTCAGAATTTATAGAGATCCAGAGTGACATAGCTACAAAAAGGGCAGCTAGAGTAGAGAACTACAGTAATATGTCACCAGCATTTGTTTTTCTGCTTTGTCTAAAACTGATAAAAATTACGTTGTGCTAGAATTCGTATGGCTGTTTGGATCATCATTAACTGATTCTTAAAATTCTATATTTTAGTAAGAGTCACAGAGCAGACTGTGAAACCACAGAAGCCAATGATGGAAAGATACCATGCATTGTTGTAACCAAAACCAGGAAAAAACCCATCCAATCTGCAGAAGAAAAAACATATGTCTTTCCTGGATTTGAATTGTACCTGTTATCTATAACTTTCCTCCTTGGCTGGTAGACCACACACAGTATAGATAAGCAAGAGTAAGAAAGAAAAAATGCATTACAAAATGTTAGTGTTGTCCACTTTTCTCACAGCTTGCTTAACAACGGTTGCAAAAAGCAAGTGGCAAGGTTCTGAAGACACAGTGATGAAAAATTTAGTGCTGCCTCTACTCCACCACATCCACCTTCCAAAAATATAATGATATCGTCACACTAAATCTAAATAATAATAATAATAATAATAATAATAATAATAATAATAATAATAATATTATAATAAATAATAATAACAACCACCTCATGGCACTGCAGTCTTTTTTCAGTAAAATATCAGCAGCTTGCAGACAAAGGAAAGAATCTTGAGGCGATATTTTCACATACATTAAAAACATATATGTGGGGTGTGATATCCCATTAACAGACATCATATACCTCCTCTGGAGATGTTAATTCCTAATCTCATCAGGGAAATGCATGTGTGTACTGCGCGTGTGTTCATCGGTAATGTTTTATAAATTGTCTGTCTCTAGATGAGAGGTTATATAGATCTGAAAAGTTACACTGCTTTTGGTGTTAAACTTAACAAAAGATCTGCTGTTCCAAAATTTAGTATGTTTGCCATATCATGAGGTAGCAGCAATTGATGAGCAAGGAGAAGCAGCTGTACTTTTAAAGAGAGTAAAGAAATGCTATGCTTAGTCTTGACCTCTATTCTAGTGAATCTCAAACTGAAAATAATGAGATTCTTCCAATTAACAAATTTAGCACTATGTCTGTTTGCAGTCTTGGTGAATACATTTTGATTGAAAGAAGGTAGTACTTAAGCATAAAATTTTTAGTAATAAATACAAGAGCTTTGTTACTTTGCCTGGCAACACGCAATTCCTATTAAAATGAATGCAAACTAGGAAGCACAGTTCTACCTTCAAAAGCTGATTATTGCAAAATTTTCCTCAATGAACACTTTAATAGGTTTCCACTGTGAGCTTAGCTTTACAGTTATAAATTTCTAAATTATACAGACAAATATATGCAATTTCTCATGAGGTCTTTTTATTTCATTGGATAAGAAAATTAAAACTAATGGGAATTTAAAATGAATCAGGTAATGTTCAAATAAAAATTCTTTCATAGAGGATTTATAACCATTTTTTATGAATGTCTTACAGTGGAATGACTTGATCTTCATTTCCTTACAGATTTCTTTTAACTTTTGTACATGAAAACTGGCATTTTGATCTGATTCAGAATTTTGTAGTAAATTGCTATAGTTCTTGACAATAAATTTTCCACTACATGCACTCTTCACTGATTTTTTTATTGTAATCTAAGTCACTCAAGAACAATGAAAATTTGGAGCTTTAGGATATTTCACAACAGAATTAATTGAATGCAGGTATTTAACAGCTGTGTGAGGAAAAGGACTTTTTGGTGATCTAAGCATTAAGTGTCAGGGTAGAAATTGTTTTCTTTGTATGTTACAGCTGTGAATCCTAAGGTGAGGGAATAGATATGCAATGAATAGAGGTTCTGATGATTTTATAAAATCCTGAAGAACTACTGAATACATTTATATATCCCCACAAGTTGTCCTGCAAGGTTTGTAAAACAGCAGGAATTCCTATGAGGCTGTAAAACCTCTCAGATGCCTGAGGGTTCGTCAAATCCATGTGCGATCTTGTGGAACTTGTAAACTGTCAGTGAGCTGCTGTAGAGTTCGTAAATTTTGCCTGGACCTTAAACAAAGTCTGGGGTTCCTGTGGCAGCTACAAAGGCTACCAGGACTTTTGAATTGTTCACAGTGTTAATACTTCACCGACAGAAATGCAGTTAATCTTCTCAAACCAGCAAGGTGCTCTCTATCTTCCCACAGATGTTTGTAGAAGCAGGTTAGGTTATGAAGAATCATCAAATTAGAGAGTTATCATTTATGCATCAGGCTGTTGAAGATGAAAAAGTCTTAAGAGTTTAACGGTGCTATTCTCTTTATTGCAGTTCTCCAGACAAATTTACTTGTACGCATTGGCAAACAAAACTTCTACAATTTTAAAGCAATGGATACTCTGAAAATAAAATGTTTTCCTCTCAAGAAGTAGAAGTGAAGATAATGTGTTCTCAGGAGAAACTTGGTTGACAGTTAGTCCAGCTGTGGTTTATCAGTGACAGAAACAACCTGGAAAAAAGTAGTGGTTTGCATCGGTTAAAAAAGATACTGCATCTTTTGCTAGACGGGGTCCTTTAAAAATTGCTCAAAAAATGTTTATATCTTCAGCTAATATGAAGTCCTTTATAAGATAGTCAGTCTTTGTTTTTCTGAATGAAACAAAGTTCAAGCCTTTCCTCGGCCTTCATCCCTGCTAGTAGAAAGCCTATGTATCTCA
This sequence comes from Callaeas wilsoni, assembly GCA_013398955.1. Classification (NCBI taxonomy): domain Eukaryota; kingdom Metazoa; phylum Chordata; class Aves; order Passeriformes; family Callaeidae; genus Callaeas; species Callaeas wilsoni. The sequence goes on along the minus strand of VWPU01012980.1, from coordinate 4,519 downwards.
GTCAGCAGACAAAACATGAGGACAGGGAGGAGAAAAGTCATCATACAGTGTTAGTACGCTATTGACTGACTTAAAGGGGATGAGTCCTCACACAACAGTTTCCTTCTTCCATAACTGTTTCTGATATGATTGACTGCATCACCTTCAGAAGATCTCTCGTAACTACTAAGTTCCATTTTCCACAGACTCTGGGAAAAAAAATCAGTCAAATATTAGTTATGGTGTAATGTCCCTATTGAAGGTATCAGCATATGATAAATAGAAACCTACATTTATGTTACTGAGCTATTAAATATTATTTGAATTTCACTGATAGGAAGGCAATACATGAGTGTACAGGAAATTTTTGGCACAAATGGAAATTCAATTTAAATAAACATTTAGAAATCTCCTCAGGTGCTAGGTCATGCTTAACATTGACTCTACTTAAAAGCACATTATGTTAAGGGTACAGTTATGGCTTTCATCCTATTGCATCTCTCAGCTGCTGCACCATAGAACACCACGTTGGGAGAAGTAGGATGTTTGAATGCTGTGTCTGGACAGCAGAGCAGTTCTTTGTAAACATCTACCATTTCTTCTTATATGGATGAATACATAATACTTTCAAGTACACAAATCCCATTTTAGATTTAGAGCTCATTTACATAAGTAAGAATGCAGAAAATATTCCAGAGGACAAGCAAACACTTTGAGCATAAAATGGAAAGAAATTTTGAGAAATGTTTCCTTGTTGGTTTCTTTAGTGTGTTTTAAACCTAAGAAAGGGTTATTGCAACAAACAATGTTGTTATCAGTCTATATGCATGTAAAGCTGGAGACTGATGAAAACCAGAAGAAAGAACATGTTAAGATTAAACTCTCAAGCAAGTAGTGACAAACTCCTTGTCCTTGAAGCCCATATAAATAACTTTCCTGTGTTTTTTTAACCTGTTTCCCCTGCTCTCCAGCCAGCCCAGCAGTGAGGCACGTCACTCTGATGGTTCACATCCATCTCCTTTTATTGATGTCCACTTTGGTATCTGTACAGGTCATCAATATTGCTGCCTCTCTGGCAGCCGCTGGGAACGGCAGGGCAGCCTTGCGGGACTTGGCATGTGGGGGGAGGCTCAGCTTGCTGCCGAACTCAGGGTTCCAGCCAGATGCCGGTACCAGGCTGTCATAAATCTTTTAGGTGACCCAGGTGAACTCTGAGGCTCAAAGCTCACTGAAAACTGATCAGGCCTCTGTTTAGTTTAACAGGCCCTTTTCAGTGACAAGTGAAGGGTTCAACAAATGCTCAAACCAGATATATATTAGTTGAAAAACTAATGGCTTTTAAAAGAATGTTTGACAATTGTTTAGGGCTGTCTGTAGATCCATTATACTGATAAATGACCAGCTTGGTCTATGCCAAACTGGAGATGGCCAGCAAAAAGCAACTTTGGTTATTATTTTTTTTCCCCTTCCCTACTTCCCTATGCAGTCTCCACACCTTTGGGGGCTTCATAAGAGCCTCATGTGCTGTGGTGGTCAGGAAGACTTAAGGCAGAAAAGGATACCTGTGCAGCTTATATTTAACCTTGCAATCATACTGAAATTAAGCAACACTGCAGATACCCCCAGTGACCTGCTATTGACCGCCTGAACTTCTAAGTTAGGGTCAGTTGGGGCCCAGAGTAGGAGGTCAAAAGCTGGTCAGTGCTCTTCAGCTTCAGCATGTTGAATAGAAAGACTTTATTGCTGTGATTTATGCAATTTGCACAGACAGGTTAAGGAGATCTTAAAACATGCCACAGTGCTCACTTACACTGGTTACACGATCCACTGGGAAAATAAATTCCGATTGTCCATATGAAATCTCTTGTGGATACGCCTTGAAGTATTTTACTCCCTGTATTATAAAGATTCATACCTACACTCGACCCCTGAACATGGCAAGGTTAGTGTTTCCAGATTTATTTAAACAGTGTGAATGCCTCAAATGAAGCACTTTACAAAGCTGATTAATTGCAAAAGCAGAATAACAACCAGTAATTTTTTTTTTTTTTTGTGCGGGGGAGAAGGGGGAAGGTGCAGCTAAACTTAAGGTTACAGTGGCAATGTGAACACAGAGAAGACTGATTTTTAACCAGTCCACAGACAACAATCTTTGGTGCATCCATCTCAGTTCTTACATACCTTCTTTTATTTTCTTATGAAAAATTCTACAGTTGGAAAATTTTCATATCAATCATAAGGAAGAATTAAAAAATTTAAGAGCTCTTATCACTTTGTAATCAGAAGACTTTTTTTCCTGCTGAAGTTTAATAGAGACTAAATTAATTTTAACTTTTACACCCAAAACAGTTTCAAGGACTGCCCTAGCTGCTACTCAAGCTGTACGTCTTTGTAGAGCAAGAACTGCCAGAGTGATGTGAATTTTCTGGCAGACTGATGAACAGACTTGTCTTTGCTGGTGATCAAAGCAAGAAATTGAAACCTAGTCATTGAAGGTGAAAGGGGAGGGTGTTTAAACCTTTTAGAGCTACCTCTTTTTCATTGTAGTAGTTCATATATCTTTGGTGTCTGTTGCCCCAAATTTAATATATCTAATTTAACAACATATAAGTCCATAGTAGAGTATAATTGTATTTAACATAACAAAGGGGAGGAAGAGGTAAAATTTGCCAAGCTCTGCTGAAAAAAATGGCCTTAGCAGATATGTAGCTGCTTATTTTCATAAGTATGTTGAGGATGCAGTTTTAACAAGCCTATGTTAAAAGCCTATGACCTAAGTTATATTTACATGAAGTTCAAGAATGGCTGAGCATGAGCCATTTTAATCTGTTAGGTAATTGCATCATTATTAATGAATATATTTATAACCAGCTATAGAACAGAGCAGTCATGGTGGTTAAATAATAATTTGTTTTTAGAAGAACGTATACCTATTATTTTAAGTTATATACTACTCTGTCATAAGTATAATGAATATTTTTAATGCTGCCAAATAGGTATTTATCTGAAAGCCTGAAACAAATACAAGAGACACTTTTCAAATCAGTAAGACACATTGCAACAGAAGTAGAATATGATCTCTCACCAATCTGCAGAGCCAGTGTTGATAGCTGGGGTCCTGTTTTAGCCTGCTGTGTGCATACATAAAAGAAAGACAGCCAGTATTCCCAAAGCACAGGAGAGAGGTTTTTTTTACTATAAGGTTCCACAGATGACTCTAAACTTTTCTTAGACTGAAGAACAGGAGTTGGCCACATATATTGTGGTTGAACAACTGGTACTTTTAAGTACATTGTCATGAATAAACTGGTGGTTTCATGCTTTGCTCACTGTTTAACAGTGAGTGTCCAGAGACAGGGATAAAACTAGACAGAGACGAGTTATCAAATTACAATAAAGTAGATTCTGGTTATATGAAGGTAATGAGTGAGAGACCTAACATCCCATTTCTTTGATTACATTATACAGTAGAAATTTAATATAACAAAGTGCAGCAAATAGCATCTCCCAGTATTTCTTTGTGAAAAGGAAACTTCCTGATAGACTGTCTGTGCACCCCAAATTCCCACTGTATTTTCAAGGCTATTCTTAGCCTTCTGAGGTGGTCAGCTGGAAGGAGATCCCATTGTCTATATCTCATGGTCCAAAGCTATTCCTCTTGGTTTATCATTGTGATTCTCAGGTGATGTTGTTTAGGATTTATATTCTCTAATTTACTACTCCCACCAAATAAAAACAAAACCACGAGAAAAAAAAAAAACACAACAAATTGAAAAAACCCACAAAGCAAAAACCCCCACAAACACAAAAACAAAAAAGAAGAAAGTGCATTGCTCCACTCCCTCCCACTTAAATTAGGGCACAAAAGGCAAAGATCACAGTTGAGATAAGAAAAAATTTACTGGAAATAACAATGAGATAAGAAAAACGAACAGCAACAATATTAAAAACGGAACTGTAAAAGATAGAGAGTGATTCACATGCAAAAATGTTCACTGCAGGGCCCATGACCATAGACAGTACCAGTTGGCTCCCCCTCCATGTTTTCTTGACTGGAAGGAACCCCTTTTCCCTGGAATAGTGTCCCTTTACCCATCCCGCAGCAATGACATGAAGTGGTATAGAATAATTTCCAGCTCCTAGCAATGCTTCCTCCTAGCTACTGCAAAAATTAATCCTGTCCTGGTTGGAACCTGGACAGGTGGGAAGTCTATCCCACATTCTTAAAAAGTCTGTGATAGAGACCTAAGAAAGGAGAACATGATTTCTAAAAAGTGTAAATTTTTTTTTGATATTTCTGCAAACTAAGGAAGTTTAAACCACCAGTATAAGAGAAAAAAATATTTGGAGGTTCACTTCAGGGAAAGCTTCAAAGCTAGTTTGAATCCTGTCAGAGTTGAACCTAAAACTTGAGGTTTATTTGTCAGAGGAACATTTTCTTTCAATGTGTTTCTAAAGCTTGACTCCAGATAGCATTGCAAATATTGCAATAATGCTGGATGAACAAACATGATGATGAAAAAAATCACAGAATCACAGA